>RJWJ010033046.1:0-18150 GCA_004363605.1 Indri indri
TATATTAACTTTTAAAGTTGGAGTAGAAATTGTAGATCTTGAGAAAATTGTGCTTTGAAATTTAGTGGCTACATAACGGCAGAGTAGGTCTTTGAGTCTTTGCTTTTTTTGGTATATAATAGTATTGTAGGGTAAATAATAAATGATTTCTATTAAGTAAGCATGGATTGAAATATCTCTTCCTGTGGGTTAATGTGATGAGGAAATGTAAATGCAAATTTTTTTTTTTTTTGGTCACAGTTACTCCCTAGATTTGGTCATTTTCTTGAACAAGAGTGCCTAAGCAGAATCTCACTCATTCTGCATGGAAATCTAACTCTTGATTATTTCTGTGTTCTAGATAAGCTCTAACAGATTAATTTTGTTAACCCACTTACCTGCCCTTTTTTTTTTCTTTTGTGGAATGTCTGTATCTGAATATGATCATTTTAAAATTAAAGCTTTCCTTCTAAGATGTTATGGTATGAAGTAGGAAACCATGCTTTGAATTTCTGTTTCTGTTGTGCTGCTGTAAATTCAGAAATAAGGACTATCATAATTTAGCAATTGCTGGTCAGTAATTTGTGAGGTATTTCAATAATGAGAACAGAAAAATATGGGGAAAAATCTGTACTTAAAATTTTTTTGTGTTTTAAAAAATTGCAGACTGGTGGAAATATATCTACCTCAATTTAGTTTTCTGTATTAATCAGATGAGAGGCAGAAGTTGTTGTTCATTCCTCTTCTTTGCCATTAGTAGCATTTAAGCCTGAAGTGGGTGATAGTTGGAGCGATATGGCCTCATGAGGACGTATGCAAGGCATACCTCCAATTTCATAGGTTCTTGTTAAACAGAACTCTCAAAAAAAAAAAAAAAAAAAAAGATGAGCTTCTGAACTTCAAAGTTCTATTATAAGAGTAAAATGCATTTTCGAAGACTCATTTTCTGAGTTTTATGGTCTTTGTGTTTTCTTTCTGTGATACATAATGATAGGATTTCATTTTTAAAGTATGATGCAAGATTCCTTGTTAGTGCTATGATACGATCCATGCATCATGTTGCATGAGGTTATGTCAGTAATGTTCCACGAATATTTTTGTTACGGGATCCCTCCTCATATTTAAGAGGAGAGATCTATGGTGGTTTGCCAATCTGCTGTGTGCTCTAGGAGATGATAAAGAGTTCCTGATAGGTTTCGAGGGAAAATGTTATATTTTTTTGTCCTTAATTTATCCTGTCCTGTTATATTTTTTTGTCCTTAATTTATTATTTTAAATGAACATTAGCATGAAGACAGCATCTTGGAATTGTGTCATCTTAGCCTTGATCAAAAAAATCTAAAGTCCTGTTAGACTTTAGTTTTTAAAGAGATTTTTACCGTAAAGAAGGCATACACTTAAAAATTTTTTTTCGTATTTGCTTTTTAAAAAATAAAAGCATTGGCTGTATTTAAGTGTGGCTAACTTAAATAGATGCTATTTAAAGTCTTAATGAAACTTTGGCTCACTCATGCAGGGAAGTACTGCATAACATTTTTTGGGTCACAGACTCTTTGGGCAGCTGATAGAATTGATGTCCCCCCATCCCCTGCACATTAGCAGAGATACAACTATGCATGATAATTTATAAGCCAATCTACATGGTCACAAGACCTCCCCCAACTCAAAAAAATTCTTACCTATAGACCCCAGGTTAAGAATTTCTGCTTTGGAAGATTGCCTAAATACTGGAATTTTAATGTACAAATAATTAGAAAGTTAATGCCTAAACTAAAAATCACATATTTGGGGTACTTTTAAGTTTATCTGTCTGCAATTTAACTACTTAGCATTTATGGAATACATTTAGGTTAAATAAAGCCATAGATTTTTATAATAAGCTAATCAAATAATAGATTTTATAATTCTTTGCACACTTTCTCATCTGGTAATAACTACCATACAGATACTAGACTTTACAGTAATTCATTATTTTCTGTCAACAAAGATGTGTTAGCAGTGTGTAATAATTATAGTCAACGACTGGTTCTTTAGTTGCACAGAATAGCTTCCCACATAAGTATTGGCAAAAGTGAATGAAAACCCCCAACCAATCTGCACCTTTTTACCTCGGGGGAATAACACTGAGTTCCTAATATCATTAAGACCACTCATTATAGCCTTGAGTGTGACTACCTAAGTTGAAAGGTACTATGCAAGTAAGCCTTGTAAAGCACGTTGTATGTTGAAATAGGTACCTCTGGGGAAGTGTAGATAAATAGTTGGAGAAAATTTTCACAAGTTGGACCTTATACTCCAAAGGGGAAAATTTGTTCCCTGTGTTTGTAGAGAATAAAAGAATAATGCGCGGGGTTGAGTGTTAAGGGAAGTAAGACCTATCTTAGAATGGAGAAGAAAAGGGATAGGTTTTGAAGGACAATGGGGAATATAAAATTTACTCATAATTAGACAGTGGTCCTGGAGAATTTAGAAGAGTTACAGAGATCTTTAGTTGGAAAACTCTTACATTGTCATTTTTCAGTTCAGACTTTATTTCAGTACTTTGGTTTGTTATGAACTTTAGAACTATTGTGGAACAATTAATAAATAACTCTTAGCAGACAACCGTGGTGAACTTCTGTTTACATTCCCAATCTAGGAAAAAGATGGCTAATCTTTGTGTTTATATATTAAATCTTTTCTTTAGTAACTCGTAAAATTACAGCTTCCATTGGTTGGTAAGAATTTTAAATAACTTTTTTCTTACCAAAGCAATTGCAGTCAAAATTATTGTTACATGTGATCAAATGAATATGCACAGAATTTAGGAATTAAGACCAAAGCTCTGAATCCATGTCCCCACCTACCAAAAAATAAATTTACAAGTACAATGTATCAAGGCATGTATTATAACAAAGGAAAAATGTGAGTGATTGTAAAAAGTTGGAAACTCATAATAGTTTTTTAAGTTTTGCTTTGTAAAGTGTTTTCAGTTTTAACTTTCGACTGGCTCATTTGTTTATTTTACGTTAGATAAGAATCTTGTTTTATAAACATCTATTAGAAAATTAAAGTTTTAAATAGCTAAAGTTTTAATATTAAGTTTAATATTAAGTTTTAGGATAAATACAGTTTTTAGAGTCTGGAAGTGACATTTTCAGATTAATTTTTTTTTTAAGAGTAGATTGCAAAATTGCATGACAAGATCAGCAGTATAACTATTTTATATTTGTGCATAAACTAGGCTCTTCCTACAAGGAAGCCAAATGCAAACATTTGAAAGAGAGTTCCTCCTTTTTGGAGGATAATGAGAACTGTAAATGGGTATCATTGTGGATCTCCATGAATAGATAACCCATGACCTTGATCAGTTTAGTGGTGGAACTGGAAAGAGCCTTTCTTAGGCTTGCAGTTTTTACTTAGTGGCCCAAAACAACAAATGTACCTGGTATAGATTAGAAAGCAGACTGAGATGAGACCTGAAGTCTTCATCTTGCAAGTGAATAAGGTACAGGAATAAAAATTATGAAATTGTTTGCATTTAATAGACCCAGTATGTAAATTTTGTTCAGTCGTAAGCACATCAGAAAACTGAGCAAGGTTCACAGCACTGTGTAAATACATTAAATCACTTGTAAAAATTGCTCTTGTACTGCTTTTCACTTTTGTTGTAAGTAGACTTTCAATGAACATCTTAAAATTGTGTTAATATGTTCAGGATTGTGTTGTTTGTAAGGTAAATTACTGAGGAATATTATTACTTTGGATTTGGGGGACAGCTGCAGAAGTTCCAAACGTTTAATTTCTTTTTTATGAAGTCTGCTAAGATGATATACACATTTCTACACTCAGTCCCATTTGGAATAGTTAGCTGTGTATTTTTTATGAGTGTTTACGTTGGTAATTTGATCTCCTAAAGGTTTAGTTCTGAAAATTTGCAAGGGTAATTCAAAACCATTACACTCTAGCTTTGTAAATTGTCTCTTATTTTTAGTAAGTAAAAAATTAGGTTATGACAACACTTAACATAGATTATTTAGGATTTATTTGAAGAAATATAAAAAACCTATGAATGTCGAACATGGTATAAAAAAACTGTTGTGACAGATTTGTCTTTGAAAGGGAAGGAAGGACTACTGTGTAAAGACAGTGAAAAGGATCTAAGGAGATTAATATTAATGGACATGTTTACTGTGGTTATATGCATAAAAGACGTTAAAGATTTGAATTCAATACATTTGGAAGATTGATAATGGCAAACTGATAATGGGTTCCTGTGGGTTACTGCTGCTGAATCATAGGAATGTATATGAAGGCAAAATTAAAATGTGATTTGGGAAGATTTCTGAAGTGGCTTGGTTAGAATAAGTAGAACATTACAGTTTTTCATTTTGTCTGCTCTTTGATTTTAGTAAACCTCTAAAACAAATTGATATTTGGGAAGGAGAGAGAAAGGTTATTAATGAAAGATGTTATGGTATTTTGCTGATGATGCCGATGTAAGTATCCTATAAAAAGGAGAATAGGTAACATTTAGGAAAAGAGAAAAAGGAGTGCCTTGGTTAATAGTTTTTTCCTAATAAGAACATTTAAATTTTCTCTTGTGAAACTATTGAAATTTTGAATTACTGTAATTCAGTATGGATGAATATCTTAATTTAGGAAAAAAATAATACTATTACATACAACTGATTTTTAATACAAGGTAAAAGCTAATATTCTTAGCTAAATATTATTCTTAGCTAAATATTAAATATTCTTAGCTAAATATTAGATTCTTATCTAATGTAAAAGAATTATAACAGAAAACATTTTTTTGCCTTTAAACCCTGTCATTTCATCTGCTTGCTATTGAAGTCTTATACAACATACAAGTAAAATTTTATAGAATTGGCTGTGTAATTATGAAGTAATTTCAAGGATTCCCATGACATTTAATGATGGAAATTGTTTTTTCTGATTTCTAAACCAAAACTATTATGCATTTTATGATTTCATAATGAATGATCACTCGATTATATGCAGTCATTCACCCAGCTGAACCAATTACTCCATCTGGAACTAAAATACAAAAACATTTTGAACGGTCTGAAAGTACTGTTTGTTAAAAATGTTCAGTACTGAAATATCAGTTGGAATTTTGGCAGCTGAATGTGAGCAGAAATTCAAAATGTGTGTAGAATTGCCTTTCCTATTTCACTTAGTGATTTTGTTTGTAAACCATACATAATTATTTAGATGATGATATTTGTTCTTACCCTCCCTCCCCCCATGTATTTGCTTTGTCATAAAATATTCAGAACAAAAATTACTGGAGGCTGAATGTATTTTAAAAAAATACATTTTTCAGATGGAATACTAGCAAGAGCAGATGGTGGGGACATTGCTCTGCAATAAATAAGATTAATGCGTTTAGAGCTATTAAGACTGTGAAGAGACAGGAAAGTTTAGCCTATCAGTAGGAAGCAAACCAGTGCCTAAACCTGACTTGAGTTTTGAAAAAGCTCATTTCTGATGAATGTGCCTAGAAAATTGGGCTTCTGAGAACAGATATTATTTTTTTAATTCTTTGTTCGAATAAAGTATAAGGAATATCTAGTTTCCATTTTCAAGAAGAGGCACTTCACATCTTTTAGGTGGCTTTCAAATGTTGGACAGCAGTAGTTGTTTGGGTTTATAAGTCAGAACTGTTTCTTGGAGAAACTGAAATTTTTCATTCATTAAGATTACAGTGCATTTCTAGAATTATCTATTGAAAGGTAGAAATTAAATGCTTTAAAGATACTAAGTAATTACATTGTAAGCATGTGAAATTACTTATCTTTTAAAAATTATCACTTCAATGTATTTTAATAGAGTGGAACAAAGCAATCATAAACTTAGTTCATACATTGGAAATGGGATGTCTTAGAAATTCTGTTATTCCTTTCAGCCATTTGTTCTATGAAACTGTTAGATTAGCTGAAGCATATTAGTAGCTATAATTTATAAGTGAATCCAAGTCTTAATCATCTTTTTTTCTTTTACAAATACAGTGTCACTTGATTTTTAAAAGGGATAGATAAAAATGTTTTGCTAATTTTATATTTCCACTTTACTGATTAAGAATTGCCTTTTGTAATAAAAAGAAATTGAGTAGTTTACTGTTACGAGAGGATCTTGTAAGTAAGCATAATTTATACTTGGGAAATGAATGATGCTCAGTGCTGCTTTTGATTTTAGTCCCAATTACGTTATTACCCAAATTGAAACTGGATAAACAACCACCTGGTCTTGGAATGTATTCCCTCCTCCATTTAGCTATTTTTGATCTCCTAATTTTCAACTGCTCATAATCTACCAACTACTAAATTCAGAGGTTGTGTATGTCTTGCATTAAGTATTTATTTATTTATTTTTTTAATTTTTAAATTTAGAGACAGGGTCTCGCTCTCGCTCAGGCTGGTCTTGAACTCCTGACCTCAAGCGATCCTCCCACCTCGGCCTCCCAGAGTGCTAGGATTACAGGCGTGAGCCACCATGCCTGGCCGCATTAAGTGTTACGTAAAGTTGAAGCAGAATGACTGTGGAAAAGAAAACTTTTGATAATCTATCGAAATTTGATGTGTTAGTCATGTATCAAATTGGTATGTTGTATTTATTCCATAGCAACCAGAAATTAAGCTAAATATATAATTGAATATATATTTGAATAGTAAACATTTCAGTATATTATCTCCCAAACTAGACTAAAATATATATATAGATGATGATTGCATTGTGAAAAAGATGCCGTATGTATATAAGGTTGTTTAGTACTGAGATTCTCAGATTCTTTATTTCATAAAGTATTCCATGCTTCATCTCATCAGCCTTAGAAGCTAAAAGGAAATAAATACAGAGAGAGATGCAGGCACTTTTATTTAACAAAAGACTCATCTAATTAGTCCTCCACAGCCCTGATTCCCATCTCAGGGCAAAGCTGTTGAGATCCGACCCACATGCACTTGTTGGTTGTCTAGGGCTTGGCTGCGAATGTGGACCAGCAACCTCGGCATCACTTAGGAGTGTATCACCCTAGGTCTACTGCATCAGTACCTGCATTACATTACATTTGGAGGAGGGCTGTCTTAAAACTCCTTTTGGCCGGGCGTGGTGGCTCACGCCTGATATCCTAGCACTCTGGGAGGCTGAGGCGGGCAGATCGTTTGAGCTCAGGAGTTCGAGACCAGCCTGAGCAAGAGTGAGACCCCATCTCTACTAAAAATAGAAAGAAATTATCTGGACAACTAAAAATATATATATAAAAAATTACCCGGGCATGGTGGCGCATGCCTGTAGTCCCAGCTACTCGGGAGGCTGAGGCAGGAGGATTGCTCGAGCCCAGGAGTTTGAGGTTGCTGTGAGCTAGTCTGATGCCACGGCACTCTAGCCCAGGCAACAGAGTGAGACAGTGTCTCAAAAGAAAAAAAACAAAACAACACAAAACTCCTTTACCTGTGCTTTGACACTTCGACTTTCTTATCTCTAATCAAAATCCATTCCATTCCCACAGGTCCTTAATTCAAATTTCACTGGTTTAGTTTTATAAAATCCACTGAGCAATTATCTGGGTCCCCCCTATGTATCAGGCACTATTCTAGGTGATAAAGGTGAAAAGAGCAAAATTCAGTGCCCTCAAATTCTAATGGGGGAGCTGGGTGAACAAATGCAAATATATGGGGTAGGGTTAAGTGCCAGGAAGAAAAAGAAAGGACCAGAAAGTGACAGGGAGGTATATGCTCATTCTGATGGGGAAGTCCTGGCAGGGGTAACTTTGGAGCAAAGACTCAAAGGAGATAGGAAAATGAATCTGGGGGAAGAGATTTTTGTAGTGCTAATATCCAACCGTGAGTATTTTTAAAAATTGATGATGATTTTCTATGTCATCGTCACAGAGGCTCAGGGAGGGATGTAACCTGCTCTTGCCTAACGTTGTACCACTGGTAGAATTGGTGAAACCTTTTGGTGATTCCAAATCTTGTGGGGTTTTTTGTTTTTTGGTTTTTTTTTTTTTTTTTTTTGAGCCAGGGTCTCACTCTGTTTCCCAAGCTAGAGTGCGGTGGCGTCATTATAGCTCACTGCAACCTCAAACTCCTGGGCTCAAATATCCTCCTGCCTCAGCCTCCCGAGTAGCTGGGACCACAGGCATGCACCGCCATGCCCGGCTAATTTTTCTATTTTTTGTAGAGTTAGGGTATTGCTTTGTTGCTTAGGCTAGTCTCAAACTCCTGGCCTCAAGCAATCCTCCCTGCTAGGCCTCCCAAAGTGCTAGGATTACAGGTATGAGCTTCTGCACTCTGCCTTGTTTTGTTTTTAACTCTACTGCTCCGCTGTGCCTTCTCTCTTCAGAGGTTTGTGGCCTTATGAAAGATCCATGTAGAAAGCTCAAATAGACCTACTTTAAAATCTTGGCTCTGGCATTGAATAGAAGTAAAGTTACTTCATTTTCCTGACCCTGAACTTCCTCATCTATAAACTGGTGCTTGTAGCACCTACCATGTGGGGCAAGGGCTCATAGCAGTGTTCAGAAGCATTAGCAATTACTATTAGGTCAGTATTTAACCATTCTAGGGAATGCATGTGCACTTTAACAAGGGTTGTGTAGGGATAAAGACACCAAAGGAATGAGTCTAAATCAGCAGTTGTTAACTGGGGGCAATTTTGCCCCCCTGGGGGATGTTGGGTAATATCTGGAGTCATTTTTGGTTGTTATATCTCGGAGCCAGGTTGTATGCTACTGGCATTTCATGGGCAGAGACCAGAGATGCTGCTAGACATTCTGCAATGCCCAAAATAGCTCCTCATGACAAAGGATTATCCAACCCAGAATGTCAGTAGTGCTGAGGTGGGAAGACTGCTCTAAATGATATGCCACTGTTGGAATGGTTGGGGAACAGATGGGGAGATCTTTTTGAATATGTAGATAACTGACCAGTCACTATTTAAAAAATGAATACAAGGTTCAGGTGTGATTAAAATTGGGCAATTTTGGCTATGCATGGTGGCTCATGCCTGTAATCCTAGCACTTTGGGAGGCTAAGGTGGGAGGCTCACTTGAGGTCAGGAGTTTGAGACCAGACTGAGCAAGAGTGAGACCCCATCTCTACAAAAAATAGAAAAATTAGCTGGGTGTGGTGGTGCGAGCCTGTAGTCGCAGCTACTCAGGAGGCCCAGGAGAGTTTGAGGTTGCAGTGAGCTGTGAGCACTCTAGCTCGGGTAACAGAGGGAGACCCCATTTCAAAACAAAAACAAAACAAATGGGCGATTTTTAGTGAGAAGTTTTCCTAGAAAAACTTCTTGTGCCTACCCGATTCAATTATTTAATTTTAAGCTTATTTGGTTGCCAGTGACCCTTTTATTTCTGATCATCTTTTATAACTATATTGGTTATAAATATTGAAGGAACTTATTGCCTTTTTTTTTTGAGACAGAGTCTCACTCTGTTTCCCTGAGTAGAGTGCCGTGGCATCAGCCTAGCTCACAGCCACCTGAACTCCTGGGCTCAAGCGATCCTCGGCCTCCACCACGCCTGGCTAATTATTTTTAATTTATTTGTAGAGATGGAGTCTTGCTATCGCCCAGGCTGATCTGAAACTCCTGGCCTTAAGCAATTCTCCTGCCTCTTGACCTCCCAAAGTGCTAGAATTACAGGCATAAGCCACCATGTCCGACCAAGATTCTCTTTTCTTTAAAAAAGAAATCTTCCTTGCAGACAAGTCTCGTTTGGTATTCGTTTTCTGAGTATGTGGCATGCAACTGTGGCAGAGTGAATGACTAGCAATCACTGCTTCAGTCAGCAGCAGCTGCTAACACAGGTGAGGAGGGAGAAGCCCTCTTATACTGGTAGAAGAAATGGTTTATGTGTGACCTGAAACTCTTGTCCATCGATTGGAATGTCTGATTTTGGAGCAGCGTCCACCAGAAGAGTACCTGATTGCTGTGTGCCCTGCAGTGCTGGGATGGGGTGTCCCAACACACACAGTCCACGTCCCCAAGAACCTGGGGTTGCTTGTGAAAAGTTCTACAGGCTGCTTGTAGGAGTTCAGTATTACCATTTGTTATTTTTGTTTGTTTGTTTTTTCTTTCCTTTGTCTTTTTGAATGTTTCATGACCTCCGATATCATCTGTTGAATATCTGCTTCGTGGCAGAGTTTTTGCAGGCTTTGCCTCATTTAATTCTCCTGACAAACTGAAAGGCAGGATAATATTAATCTCATTTTACAGGTGAACAAATAGGGTTAGGAAACTTCCACCAGAGGAACATTGGAAATATCGGAGCCAGAATGCAAATGTAGGCTTGGTTTGGGATCCCTGAGACTTTCCATTATGCTCAGGATCCAGAACTTTTGAGCTACATGATTCTCAAGAAACTGGTAAGCCTTTCTTGGTTACCTCTCCCGTAAAAGTGAAGCGGATATAAAAAGACTTGGCTGCCTGGTTCTCGGGACTGCTGAGAGCAGAGATCGAAATGCTGTAAATAGGTAAAGGCCAATAGCCCAAGGAATCCTAACCTGCTGTGTTACGTAGTAAAAGAGGGTGATCGGCAGAACAGGGCTAACTGAATAGGCTAACTCCTATATAAGGAGTGAAGGGTTTCTATTTTTATTCATTCTTTTTTAGGGAATCTTCTCATGTCCTATTTGTGATTCCTCGGGCTGTGTTGATGCTATTGTGCTCGGCTGTTTGAAATTTTCAATAAATATAATTTATAGTGCTAATGTTTAGCATTTTCACACTGGGAAAGGTTTGCTTTTTTGCAGAAAGCATAGTTTATACCATCAAAAAGTAGATTATTTTCTATCCCTACGATGTTCAGATTATTTTTAGTTTCCATTGGAAAGATGAATATTAGGAAATTTAGTGTAAATATTACCACCTTCCTCATTTTGTTTCCCCAAAACATAACAATTCATAGGAATACTTGACTCTTTATACCTTGCCATAGCGTTATTCTTGCTTAATGTGTATTGATAAGTAGATAAAATATAATTTTCTCAGAAATAGAAATTGTATAATGAAGTCAGGGCGGTTTATATATCATGCAGTTTGATTTGTTTTTAGAATAAACTTCTAGAGAAAAAATTTTAAAAATTAAAAATTTCAAATTTATTCTTCAATATATTGAAGAATAAACAACTCTAGTGTTTATATATTAACTGTATTTTTGGAATTGTAGCCTATTGAGGAAACTTTTCGAAGCAGTTTAACATAGAACTTGCCTAAAATATGAACTGAGAAATTGAAGAGAATTTGATAATATTTTGAAATTTTTCTTGACAGAAGCACCACTTGATTTTCTACTGCTTGTGTTTATAATCTGATGACTGTTTTTTTCTGGGATTCCTTATTGTTTAACCAGTTAGCTTATTTAATATCTTCCAAAAAATAGGTAGAAAGGAAAACAAAATCTGTGCTTGTTTTTGGCACGTGACCTCAATATTCTATGCACATGAATGTCAAGCATAAAACATACAATTTAAGTGAGTACAGATACTTCTAAATGCAAGCCCAGCCCATATGTTGTTATTATCTCTTTAAGATGCAACTCATACTATTTTTATTCATTTATACATATGCGGTGTTGCTCTGTCTCCTAGACTGGAGTGCAGTGGTACAACCATAGCTCACTGCAGCCTCAAACTCCTGGGTACAAGCAATCCTCCCGCTTCAGCCTCCCAAGTAGCTGGGACTACAGGTGCGCACCACCATGCCCAGCTTTTTTTTTTTCTTGTAGAGACGGGCTCTCACTATGTTTGCCCAGCTGGGCTTGAACTCCTGGCCTCAAGCAATCCTTCCCCCTGGGCCTTCTGAAGTGCTGGGATTACAGGTGTGAGTCACTGCACCAAGCCTACTTTTTAAAGGATTTAATTTGACTAGTACATTTGGTGATTTTTAGCAAAAAATAAAAGATACCTGTATAAGATTAATATCACAATTACATACAACAAATTTGCTTTATTGTTGAGCCCTCGCATTTTAACAAGTTGACATAAACTAATCAGTGTTTTCCAGCAGATTTAATGGCATCAATTTTTTTGAAGGGTGATTTTCTGTATTAGCTTTTAAACAAAAATTTGCCAAAAAGGAATAAATAAATGAGCATTTATAGTAGTCCATGTTTCAGATACTCTGTGCTGTGAAATAGATCCTAACATCAGCCAGATATGTTGTGGCGTTATACCATTGGTCGCAGGGAGGTCAAAAGGGTTGTTCAATGTAAAATCAATCCCTGCTGGTGATAAGCAAATCTTATGTCACTTTCCTATTGCTCAGGTGTTTCCTTTACATACAAAGGACAACAAATAGGTAAGTTTAGTAAAAGACCTACTGTTATGATTTCACTTTTCCACGCAAAAATAACTCCACTTTTAATGTTTCAGTTTTTTAAATATGACATCACTCATAGTGGTATTTATTGAGTGCCAGGCACTGCTAGCTGCTGGCGGTAGAGTCAAGAATCAGATAAGGTCCTTCCTCTCAAGGAGCTTAATTAATGTCTGTGACAGTAAAGGCCCCGAAGCAAGGGATAATGACGTGAGAGACGTGAGGGTGCTGTGGGTGTGCATAGCTGGAAATTTACCTAGCGTCGGAATCGCGGGGACACGGAAGGTGAGGAGTTGGGCAGGCTTGGAGTGAGCACAGAGAAAACGAGAGCCGAGTTTGAGCGCGACCGTGGTACCCGATGCAATGGATGGGCAGGCACGTGCCAGGCAGCGAACCAGGACAGCGGGAAAAGTGGAGTGCTGGATATAGGGGCGGAATCTAAGCTAGATAGAAGGGGACAGGTCAGGGGAAAAGGACAGTCCTGAGGAGTTAGGGAACAGCTGTGGCGGAATGAGGTGAGGAAGCTAGGAGAAGAGGTGGTATTCGGAGCGGAACGCCAGGATTCCTTGCAGCGACAGGGCAGGTCTGGGTGCGGCCGTGGGAGACGGGACTGAAGTGCGGGGCAGATGACGGCTGGCTGGCCCCTTGGGTCTGAGGATTTTCAGAAAGACGGCAGGACGCAGAGAGGAGAGGAGCCCACTCTGGTGGTCTTAGGAAATGTCTAGGCGGTAAACAGACGTCAGCCAAGGGAAGCGGTGGAGAGGGGTGTAGCCAAATGCCATGAGACTTGGAGAAGCTAGTTTACAAGAAGGCAAAAGGCGGTATGTGGGAAGGGGAGGACACTAGCCCCACCCAGCCCCAAACCCTAGTCTTTGCTAATTCTTCCCATTTCTGTCTGTTGGCAAATTCTATTGGTTGGCCTCTAAAATACATTTCCAGTGAGTTCTCTTTATTTCCACTGTCACTGCTCCGGTCCAAGCCAACACTGTCTCTTGTTCAGGCTGTTTTAACTTCCCAACTCTCCTCCCTATTTTCATTTTTGTCGCCATCTCATCCATCTCACGCTAGAATCATTCATACGATGTCACTCCCCTGCTTTAAATTTCAGCTGGCTTCGGAGGCTTCCTACCACTCTTAGAATAAAATCCAAACTTCCTGTCGGGCCTGTGCAGCTACTTTCCTGTCGGCGTTTCTCAGATCGCACCCACCCTACTCTCCTGACACAGGGGCTTCCTCTCTGTCCCTGCGAGAAGGCGACAGGCCCGGTGACTCTCAGAACGTCGCGTCTGTCACTCCTTGTCCATTGCTGTAGTCGTGGTGCTTTGCGCATCGGCTGGCACTTGGAAGGTGCTAAATATTTGTTAAATGCAGGAAAGAGCGGTCTGCTTTTGAGAGGACTGCGGGGAGAGGGAGGTTCAAGTTAATGCCAGGAGGGTGAGTGAGGTTGCAGGAGAGTCTTTAATCGAGGAATATGAGTTCCAGAGGGTACAAAGGAAGGCTTTAAATGAAGAAAGGAGTGTGGCCAGGAGAGTGAAGTGCGGAGGATTTGGTTCTGTGGCTGTAATAGGCTGTATAATTACGGTGTAACAAGTAAACTCGGTTTAAGAAGTGGACTAGTGTTTAACGTGGCCACACTGCAAACACTCCTCATTTGATTCTGGACAACTCAAAACTTCGGAAGTTTTAAGGTTGAGTTAGGGCATAACTGTAGAATTCTTCTACCCTAAGTTATTTTTTCATACTTACCAGGAATACTTAATTTGGAGATTTAGTTTTTGATTAGCAGTGGGGGAGAATAGTTTATTGTTGATTTCATTTTTTCTCCATTACGTTGGAATGGAAACTTTCAAACTGTTTTCTATGAGCCCATAGTAAAAAATTACATGTATATCATCTAGAGTACAAATCATAAATTGACATAAAGTTTTCACACAAAATATTATTTTTGTTATTGTCTTCTGATATATTCTATTTCATTTTTTTAAGTGCTGGATGGGACTCAAAAACAATTTGTAACTTGGAAACACTGTGCTAGAAGATGAAGAGGGTCACTTCCTCTGCATGAGGGTGGGGCTGATACATGTCTGTCTTGCTTTTGTCCCTTCTGGAGGGAAAGAGATGTTTGTGACTTGTTTTTACATCAGTATTTAACACGGGTTCTTAATGTTTTTGAATGAATAAACAAATAATTCAGAAGGCCTCCGTCCCAGTTCCTTTTCCTTGCTCTGTTTCCAAATGTCAGATAGTTGCACAGGGTGATGAAATGGAGAATGAATGAGGAATTCTTTTCTCTTTATCTGTCTTCTCTCACTCTTAATTGTCTTTATTGGAGGGAAACATTTTTATTGCCACACA
Source organism: Indri indri (assembly GCA_004363605.1). Lineage (NCBI taxonomy): Eukaryota > Metazoa > Chordata > Mammalia > Primates > Indriidae > Indri > Indri indri. The sequence continues at coordinate 14,659 of RJWJ010033046.1, forward strand.
TGCTGTAGGTAGGGCTGCAATGGAAAGTTACTGTGCAGTTAAAAGCTAATATAAATTATCATAAAGGAAGACAGATTTTAAACATTTTCATGAACTACTCAAATTATGATACATTTGGAAGCAAAAATAAGTTATAGTCCTTTTGATGAACAATTTCCATTAATAGTATAAGCTAAGATGCTGACGATAAAACTCCAATTCTTAAAGAGGATTTAGTAGCTTTTTTTTTTTTTTTTTTTTTTTTTAGACAGAGTCTCACTCTCTTGCCTGGGGCGAGTGCCGTGGAGTCAGCTTAGCTCACAGCAACCTCAAACTCCTGGGCTTGAGCAATCCTACTGTCTCAGCCTCCCCTTTAGTAGCATTTTTACTTAGAAAAACAAAGTTCAATGACTGCATACATGTTTACATGTTTCATTTGTATACCATGTTTATTGTTAAGAAGTTGGAAGATACAAAAAAATGGGAAAAATCCAGCACTCAACCATTTAATTAACATTTAATTATATTTCCTGTCAGTTTTCCTTATGCATATAAGCTTTTGTCCTGTTTATTATTGTTTTGTGTATCTTTTATCTCCTACTTTATTTTGTTGGTACCCTCTTATTGGTTGTTGGTAATTCTTCACTGTTATGGTGATTAGATATGTCACATTCTGAATGCCTTTGTATATAATTCTTTATTCCTATCTCTGATTATTTTAGTATGATAAAATCTGTAAGTAGAATATAGTAGGTTAAAGAATTTGAAAATTCTTAATGCTTTGCCAGTGCTGAGTTGATCTCCACAACGTTTATGCCTCTCTACTCACTTAACTGCAATAGTATGTGAAAGTACTCACATTATGCCTACCGTTGCCAACTCTAGATACTCTAGATTATGAGCGTGAGACACCAAGCCTGGCCTGATTTTGTCTACGTTTTGATTTAAGACATCATTTAAGTTAAACACACCTTTACATAACAGCATGGGATATGTGACCTAAACTTTCACATACTGCCAGTTGGTAACTTAAATTAGTACAACCTTCCTGCAGGTCAGTTTATTTCAAAAGCCTTAAAATATGGGCCGGGTGTGGTGACTCACACCTGTAATCCTAGCACTTTGGGAGCCCAAGGTGGGAGGATCGCTCAAGGCCAGGAGTGCCCGACCAGCCTGAGCAACATAGCGAGGCCCTGTCTCTACCAAAAATAAAAGAAAGTAGCCAGTTGCGGTGGTGGCCCCTGTAGTCCCAGCTACTCAGGAGCCTGAGGCAGGATGATCTTTTGAGCCCAGGAGTTCCAGGTTGCTGTGAGCTATGATGATGATGCTGTACTCCAGCCTGGACGACAGAGCGAGACCCTATCTCAAAAAAAAAAAGGAATGGAAAGGTACAGAACATCAGCAAAGAGTCTGTGTATCGGGTGTTAGCCTGTGTGGGACAGACATTATGAGGTAACTGTGGCAACAATGGCAGGACCTCAGGGAGGAGTGAGAATTTGAACCTGACCTCGCTCAAGGGACCGGGGACTCAATGTTCTGCAGTTACCTTCCGTCTGTGAGATGATTTCTGACCAATAACACGTAGTGCAGTAAGTTAAGGTTCCTTGAGTAGGAAAGAAGCAGCTCTGCCCAGCTTGCACATATGTAGTGAATTCAAACTTCCTTCAGTCTTTTACCACTCATTAAACACATTCATTTAGCAAATGGTACCTAATCCCTGCCTGGCTCTGCTTGAGGTCCTGGTCCTGCAGCGGTGAACAAACGGGCAAGGTCTCTGCCGTCAGAGTGTGTATCTAGCATCCTTAAATCTGGGTTCTGAATAGAATGTGTGTATTTGGATAATTTTGTGAATAATTATTCCAAAATAGTGCTAAGGAAAACTGAGATGTTGTGGGGACACAGCTCTTAAACTTTCACCGTCACGGGGAGCCACATCTCCCCGCAGAGTTCTGGGCTGAGCCTACCAGTCCGGTCGGTCGTTGGTCCTGACTTCTTTCCTGTTTCTTTAGTGCTTTTTAAAAACATAAACATAACAATAGCCTTTTAATATTCATTTTTATGTATTTCCTGGAACACCCATGTTACTAATGCTTTGAGAACAAACTTTTACATCTGGGTTGAAATGTAACGAAGGTGTGAAAATGTTCATGTTCACTGATGTGGCAACGCCAGCCTAAGCGTTTGTTTTAGAATCTGGTGAGATGTACCTAACATATTGTTTATGACGGTCTCCCCAAGACAAAAGAGAAATGCCTACAGTCCCACCAAAGGAGGATAGAAAAATTAAGGAATTTTATCAGATGGCATAGTCACTGGAAATTGTAAATATGAAGTGTCTCGCAACATGGAAATATATAAAACAAAAAGGACAAAACCTCAAATGTCATGTATACTATGAATGCAATTTAAAATTATGCTCATGTATGAATAGAAATGAAGTGTTTGCTTTAATATAATGACAATATTTTTTTTAACATTGATCTCCATTAATGTTGCTGTAATATTTGTGCAAAAACAAAACTGAGTACTATAGTATATCCATGCTGTACCTGGTTTGGGAATGATTATTGATGTGGGCAAAAATCTCATCTATTACGTTGAAGGCAGCGTACAGAGTGGGTGGTGGAAGCAAGTAAACAGCTGAAATTGAGTGTTGAACTTTTATACTTTTTTAAGCTTTTAGCTAGACTTTGAATTATCATGGCAAAACTGTGAAATATCAGTGTGTACTATGTCTGAATATATTGCAAAAAGATTGATCTGATACGTGTTATTTAGGTTTTTGGTGTCCCATATTCACCAAATTATATGAATTAATATCAACACAGTCTTTTATCCCCAAGATTAGTCAGAGTAGATTCCGTACCATAGATGTGCTACACCCAAAGAACCTGCTCCTGTAAAACCATGTAATAATTCAGGGAATGTAAAGAAATGTACTACAATTAGTTAAGCTAGAATTGAACCAGCAGCAAAGTTGAAGAGGTCTATATCTAATTTCATACTTACTGCTCATGAAAGAAGGCCCCGTATAGCAAAATCTTTTCCTGAGAATCCAGATATAATAAAAAATACGGAGTATCTTAAAGTTGCTAAGTTAAGGCAAAATGAGGAAATTAAAATGTCTTTGATTGGATTTCTACAGATTCACTGTTGAATTAGTGAACTGAATATTTTTGCTATACCAGTGATAATTAAGAAGAATGACAGGAAACCTGAGAGTTACTTGTTAAATTGGATGGACTTGCAGATGGTGCTGTAGCTTGAATCTTGAAGTTTTTTAATACCTTAGTTTTTTAAAAAATTATTTTTGGAAATATAAGTCTCTCTAAATTTGAGAGCAGTTTGAGCTGTCAGGGTCTTTCTTAGAATCTATCTGGAATGGGAGGACTTGAATCATTCATCTGTGGATAATATTTCAATTACTTAGAAAGCCTTTTACCAAATCTTATTTAAAAACAGAATTTCATGTTGTCATGTAGCAGTCTAGAGTAGAAGTTTGAGAACATTTTT
>RJWJ010033047.1:0-18147 GCA_004363605.1 Indri indri
TGGACTCCAGTAGGAAGAAGGAAGTGTACCCAGTGTGAGTGATGAATGGGTGGGATATTGAATGTGAACAGAGCAGCAAGTGAGTGACAGCAGCTGCCTTGTTCATCTTTTACCTGCTTCCTCTCCTTGTAAAGGTACTCACCCTACTACATTTTAATGAAAAGGCTGGTTTGGGTCATGATTTAGTGGGTTTCTTAAACATGTGTCTTTTCAGACACATGTGCCTGCAAGATATCACTTCTCCTGACCTTGGAAGTTCAAAGGCAGAATCAGGCTCATCCCTGCAGCACTGTAGGTAGTTGCTAGGAGATGGGATTTCAGTGGGTGGGAAAGGCTCCTTGCTGGGAAAAAGGGAAGGGGGAAGCCAACTCTTCCTGCTCTAGGAAGTCTGAAGCTCCTCTAAGAGGGAAAAATAACTTTTATTCCACCACAGCAGATGAGCCTTACATGCAAAAACTCAAAAGAAAGGAAAGACAGTGATTTTAATATGTGTTAAAGAGCTCATATCAAAGCCTTTCCTGAGAGTCCATATGAATAGTAGAGTCAAAAGGGAGGATTGGGGCTTCCATAAAAGGTGGGGGAGGGGGGACGACAGGGGGGGATGTCACCCAGTTCACAGGTAAGGCACTGAGCACCCTCCCCTGCCCCACCCTTGAGACTCCATAGCTTGCCTCTGTGTCTTCATACAGTGTTCCCTCCACAGGGACCCTCCCATCCCGTCTCCACTGCACAAATTTCCCCTGCTCATCCTCCAAGACCCTGTTTAATGTGTTTGTGTGTCTTCCCACACCCCTCCACTTAGCTCATCCATTCCTGCTCCCAGAGCACTTTATATGTTCCTTTTATCTTTATTTTTCATATTATATAAAAAGAAGAGAAGGAGGCAAATAGGGGAAGGGAAAGGTACTGCTTGCCTTATTTCGTTTCAGTACTACCGTCAGGTACACACTATTATTTCCAAATTACAGAGGAAGAAACAGGCTTAGAGATGTCTTGTAACCTACCCAAGGTCATGGGCACATAATAGAGCGGAGCAAAGACTGCCCTATTAGTCATTTAATCCAACCTGATTTAATCCAACCAATTAAGCCCTCTTCCTTATCAGAATTTATTATCCACTCTGTTCATGGTGGTCTTTGCTGGTAGATTAAGAACTCCTTAGAGCAGGAATCCTAACTGATCGCTTCATTTCCTACAGCACCCAGCTCAGTGTGTGGCACAGACTAGGGCTAGGCAAAGGTTTGCTGAAGGGAGGAGGGAGGAGAGAAAGGAGGAAAAAAGGAAGGAAGCAAAGAAGGAACAAAGGAGTGATCTGATGAAGGAGGGATAGGGGAGGGTGTATCTTAGTGCTACAATCCAGTGTGTGCAAACAGATTTAACCCAATGAATCCACACGTGTGTGCTGGGGCTCTGTCGCCATCCCTGCAGAGACTAACACAGGCAGACGTGGGTTCTAAACTGCAAACACAGTGGTGGGGTCGCATTAACCTGAAACAGTGGCTGGTACAGATTATACCTTCTATCTACTATGAAGACAGCTCTTTTAAGGATATTATCTAGTAGTTGGGTCAATCTTGCTCTGCGAGAAATGCTCTTTTTTAACAGACACTGAGCCAGACCCATTCAGTGTGCTCAGGGCAGTGATTTCCAATTACTCGGCAATTCTGACAGCCTAGCAGTGCTTGCCTGGGGATAGCAGACCCCATCTTTCCCAGCACTGTACAGCAAGAGTTTTTATCATTATTGCTTTTGCTGATTACCAACATAAAGTCCGCTTATTGCCAGATTTCAAATGTTGCTAAAATGTATAATTTATAAAGTAGAAGTTCCTCTGCCTCTCTTGCCCAACCTCCATTCCACCCCTCTCTTGGAGATAACTACAAAGAACCACTGGTGTACACATTAATATATATCTGTATAATCTTTTATACAGATGGAATACTACGTATATATAATCCTACAACCAACTTTTCTCATTTACCAGTTTTGGATACCTTCTCATGCCAGTTCAAAATATTTTTTATTCTTTTTAGTATCAACATCATATTCCACTGTGGAGATGTATTGTTTCTTTAACCAATCTCCTACCGATAGATATTAGAGCTGGTGCCACTTTTTTTTCCCCCCTGTTAAAAACAAGGCTGCAATGAAGATCTCTCTGGAGATGTAGATGATGGAATAGACGACATAGATGTAGATACAGATGGGATTGTATATCTGTATCTATATATTTATATAGAGGACATAGATATATGTCTTTGAATCTTATGCAAATATTCTGTAGTATAGAGTTCTGGGTCAATAGACATGCACTTATTTAATTTTAATACATATGCCAAACAGCTCTTGAAAAAGTTGTAGTAATATACACTCTCATCATGTACTAACCATGATAAAAAGAACACTTTGGAGAGTCTAATCCATGCAAAAAACTTCTTTCCTAGAAGCTTTGGTTTTCTTTGTCATAAAATTAGAACATCTCTAAGATTCCAAATCTACACAGAGAAGGTGGGGAATGTCCAAAAACCAACTTGGTATTCACTCCTTTGAGATCATAAGTGGTGTTCTGGAAGAATTCAGGTGAACCCCAAAGATTCCTCCCAGGGTACCCCATGTTTAGAAGGAATGGAAAATACTTTCTAGTCTTATTTCTTCCATTCCCCAACCACGCACACAGCATTACTAACATGACTTATCAAACTCTAGGGCTCCAACCTCAGATGCATGCAGGGGCCGGAGGGTGAGGCCAGGAGTTGAGCAGGCCAGGGTGCCCCACATTGAGTGATGTTTATATCACTATTATCCAAATCCCAACGGTTAAGTTGCATCATAGATTTTAGCATTTGGCTATTATATTTATGTCAACTGGCCAAGGAGAAACTAACTTACTAGGGAGAAAGAATACAGTGGGAATTGCACAGCATTTCAGGCCATAGGTAAAGCCCGGGAGTCAGTTTTAGCTGGCTTGGCATCAGCACAAATTGTCTGGCTCCCCTCCTTCCACCGACACCTACAGCCTTTTGCCTTGTCAGATCTCCTACTCCTACCCGGCATCTCCATCACTTCCCAAGCTCATTTTTCACTCTAATGCTGAGGATGAGAGAAAGGTTCATTCATGTGGTAATAAATGAACCCCTGACTTTGGAAGAGGGGTAATTAGTGTACATTATCACTTGGGCTAATGAGATCAGAGTGGTGCTGTCCGCACCCAACATGCCTAATCAAGAATTTAAATTAAGAAGTCCCACTCTCTGTGATTAAGGAGATATTCACTGAAACACTGCACTCCTAATTCCTTTGTATTTTCATTCACCAGCTCAGTGTCAAATGTTTTATGACACTGAAAATATGCTTAGTTTAAAAGGAACAGATGCCCAAATCTCCTTCTGCTCATTTAGAGAGACAACCTGATTTTTCCTTATCTGGGGTGTTATCAGCCAGGATTACACACGAACAGAGACACACAAGTGATTCTAACTGGATTTTGTTAAAATTGTTTCTTTATGAGCTATAGAAACAGAGCTTTAACAAAAATCCCACTGTCGTGGGGAAAAAGAAGCAGTTAGATAGGAGAGGAGGTGAAAATGGATGTGTCTAAATTCTACTGTCATAAAAACTCTTATTTTATTTGGACAATCATTCTGATGGAGGCAGGGAATAAAGTGCCCTTGAATTATCTGAAAAATGCAATCTAACAAAACTTCCATGAACTCCTATTCCACGTCTGACCTTTTCTAGACACTGCTGCATGGAAACAGTGCAATCTGGTAGAAAGAGATCAATTTCTGCATTCAGATCTAGATTCAAATCTTTTTCAGCCACTACCTACAAAAAGACCTTATGATAAGATACTTAAAAACTCTAAGTCTCAATTTCCTCATCTCTTATAAACCAGGATATTTTAAATTTGAAAACTTCTCCTCTTCAGTAGACACCATCGAGACAGCGAAAAGATAAGCCACCGATGTGGAGATGCTATTTGCAACAAATATAACAACAACAACAACAACAACAAAAAACAGTATGCAGAACATATAAAGATCTCCTGCAAATAAATAAGAAAAAAGTAAAAATCTAATAGAAAAATGGGCAAAAGACTTGAATACTTTACAAAAAGAAAACCAAAATGACTAATAAATGTTCTTTTTAAAAAGATGCTCAAACTCATTAGAAATTGGAGAAATGCAAGCTATTATAAAATCCAAGATACTATTTCATACACACCAGAATGGCAAAAAAAAAAAAAGTCTATCAATATCAAGTGGTAGCAAGCATGTTAAAAAATGGGATATTTACCCACTGCTAGTGGAACTCAATTTTATTATAATAATTTTAGAATACTACTAATATTTGGCATTAGGTAATCAACTTGAAGATAGGTATACCACATGTCTCAACAATTTCTAAGCATCAACTTTAGGTACCTGCTCCTAGGAAGCTCTTGCAAATGTGTACCACCACTCAATACATATTTATAGTAATAAAAAATCTGTAAACAACCTAAATGTCTATCAACTATAGAGTTGATCATTTGTAGCACAGTTATCCAGTGGAGTACTACATAGCAAGAAAACAGAATTAAAATGACAAAACACAACATGTATGAGCCTCAGGAACATAGAGTTCAAAGAATAAAAGCAAGTTGTAAGATAATTCATATAGCATGATTCCATTTATGTAAGGTTTTAAAATGTACAAAATTAAATCATATATCAAACTCAACAGTTTGGCTTCAGAACCCATTGATCAGAACACAAGCCTGCTGGGGGCAACTGGGAGTAGAAACAAAGGAATACACAAGTGGCCACAGGGGAGGATGCATTCACAAATCACTTAGATCTCATGAAAGGACATTACAGAGGTATCTACGGAGTGAGGTGAGTGGATAAGGAGGCAGAGGGAAGAGACAGCAGCGAGCTACATCTTGACAAATCACGCATGGTAGGTTGGCCTCAAGGGGTTGTGCCCATTCTGCCCTGAGAAGATGTCTTAATGCTTGAAGCCCATTAACCAGAGCTGAAGCTAGCAAACTCCTACGGGCAAGTCTAATGAGAAAAGTGTGCCTACATACAATGCACACTGTCTGGAGGATGGGCACACTTATAACTTTGACTCAAATGGTACAAAAGCAATTTATGTAACCAAAAATTTTGTACCCCCATAATATTCTGAAATTTAAAAAAAAAAAAAAGAACAAAAGAGCAAGTATCTAGAAGGCATGAGCTTATGCCCGTTCCTTAAGTCCTATAGTAACGTGGGTTACAGTCAGGATTCCCACTCCCACCTGGCATGAAAGTCCCTCCTTCCCTTCTCCAAGCAGGAAAAATGGGGAAGAAATAAGCAGGCCTAAAGTACCTGCTATGGTCTGGACACAACACCCAGGACCACATCTAATCCTCATTGCAGCTCTGTGTAGTAGCTAAGATTATCCCCACTTACCAATGCTCAGAGATGTTAAGTAACTTGCTTATAGCCACATAGCTAAAGAGCGACTAGATTAGCATTCAAAACTAGTACTGCTGGTGCCAAAGCCCTGTAATCATCCTGTGCAGTATCAACCCATCACCAGGCAGCCTAACCTCTATAGGCCACGTTGAACAACAAGAAAGGGTGGTAGAATAGGTATGGGGGGAAAAAATAGAAAGATATAAAGTGTTAGAAGTGACATCAACTACTGGAAACATTGGCTGATAGCTACAAAAAAAAAAAAATAGTGTCCCCAAAGCACACCAATTGGAAGACGACAAACACACTTAGATTTGTTACGGGAGATTTATGAAAGGAGATGAGGGGAAACCCAGAGCTGAAAAAGAAAAACAATGTAATAAAAATTACAGATCTCAGAAAAATGCACATCCTCTTAATAAGTTGTGAAGTGCACAATATTGTATTGTTAACTATAGGTGCTATGTTTCATAGCAAATCTCTAGAATTTAGTGTGCCTCAAAATTTGTTAAGAGGGTAGATCTCATGTTAAGTGTTCTTACCACCAAAAAATATAAATAAGTAGAAGGGACACAAGGAACTGTGGTTGGGAGGTGTTGTATATGTCTATTAGCTTGACTGTGGCGATGGTATCACTGGTGTTTTCATATGTCCAAATTCAGCAGATCGTACACATTAAATCTGTACACTTACTTCTCTGTATATCAGTTATACTTCAATAACCCTGGGAGTACAGAACACCCCCATCCTAACCTTTGTTGAAACCAGGAGAAATCATTAATCTCTCTACTTAGATTAGAATCACAGCATCATTCACCACTGGACTTTCTACCCCAAATCCCTCAAAGTAAATCCAAGTATCTCAGCCTGCTCACACCCCTTCATCTTGGCCAAGTTAATAAATTAGCTATCAGAGGCTGTTTCTGTCTCCCTGCTCACCCGATTAATGATAATCTACTGGGAATGAACACAGTGTTCAGGCCTCTATCAGGGGAATGTTAAGGGAATTCCAATTAATTCCTCAGAAACCAACTTTCCCTTGACAGGCTTCTCTGCAGAAAGCCCCTGTATTTATCTCAGCCAAAGCTGTGATGTGCTCCAAAGCCTTTGGAAAAAACAGCCTTTGACTCAGGTCCTGTACTGTGGGTGCCAGACATGGCAACAAGCGGTCTGGCTGGAGTACAGAGGTGGGGGGAGAGGGATATTCCCCCCCTCATATACCAACGCTAAGGCCCACCCAACACCTCACTCATTTCCATGACCAACCAGTCTTCCCACAGCCTTTATCCCCAAATACTGCTCATTGCTATCATTCATGGAGTATCCACTCTGTGCCAGGCAGGTGAGGTATTGGGTCGTAGTTAGGTACACTGCCTCTGGGGTTAGACTGCCCTGATTTGAACTGACTCTGCCTTTTAAGGCCCATGTGAACTTGAGCAAATTACTTAACTCTTCAAAATCTCCAATCTCCTTATCTAGTAAATAGTTACAATAGCAATACCTCTATGCCCGGAAGAATCATGAGATTTAAGCCCCTTGGGCAATATCTAGTGCAAAGAAAGCACAACAGATAGTAACAATTTGATTATTATTATTCTTCTAATGATCTTGTTTAGGCCAATAACCCACTTCACATGTAAAGAAACAAAAACTCAAAGAAATAAAGCCATTTTACTATGCAAGGACATATAGCTCATTACTGGAAGAGCTGGGTTTCAAATCTGCTTCAGGATAGTGTTAAGACCAGGATGTCTCTTTGTCTAAACTTGTGTTTCTCTCAGATTTATTTGCAAGCATCTTTCTGAAAAAGAAGAAGGGAGCCTTCGTTTCAGGACTCGTTTCTGACACCCTCCATAGGGAAGCCTGTCTCCAAGAGGTTCAGCATCAATTCAGAGCCAACAGGACAGAGGTTCTCCCATAAGCTGGATGAGCAAGGACGAGGTGCTGTGGCATCACCCAGCAGCTGGGTCACTGCCTGGCAATAGGCAGCTCTGATTCCCCTCAGCCACTAACACCCCGCCCCCCTCACTGGCTCAGGTGATCACAGGGCACCACTTGGAACCTCTCTAGAAAGCAGGCTTCCTTGGCACAGCCTGGGCCCTGATTCGGAAGAGAATGTTAAAATTTGAGACCATACAGAGATGATAAAAATCTGATTTGGAAATGTAGGGTCTTTCAGGAAAGAATCAAATGTCTAAAAGGTAGCTCTTATTCTTCAGATGATTTTAATATGAGCCCAGTGTTTCCATGGGGAGGTTTACCCTTGGAATAGTTCAGGGTCACAGGGAGGCGCCTGATGCTTTGTAAATGGTCAACTGCAATATTCATGTATTGGTTGTCATCCCTGCAGGAAGTAGCTATGGAGAACCTGATTCTACAGGTTTGGAAAGGAATTATTATCTAGTTTTAACATCAACCTCAAAGGCTAAGAGTGGCCCCCAAAAGATCCCAGTTTCCTTGAATAACCTTTATGTTTGGGAGATCACACGTTAATGCGAAGTATCCAAATGCCTCCCTAGTCTTCAACATTTGTAAACTCCCTTCTCACATACACAAGTGGCCAGGCTTTTTTAAGTCTTCCGACTGATCTTTCTTAATAGTAAGAGGCAATAGTATCGTATCATAAAGCTTTATGGGAGGAAGCTAAGTGAATCATGGCTAGTACAAGAGAAGAATTCTATGCTCTGCACATCATCTCTTCGGTTCATCTTTTAAGACCTGCTTTAAGTTCCATCTCTTCCAGAAAGACTTATTTTATTTTATTTTATTTTTTTTTATTTTTTGAGACAGAGTCTTGCCCTGTCACCCTGGCTGAAGTGCAGTGATGCAATCACAGTTTGCTACAGCCTCAAACTCCTGGGCTCAAGCTATCCGGCTGCCTCAGCCTCTGAAGCACCTGGGACTACAGGCGAGCACCACCACTCCTGGCTAATTTTCTTTTTTTTCAGTTGGAGAAACAGGGTCTCACTATGTTGCCCAGGCTAGTCTTGAACTGCTGGCCTCAAGCGACCCACCTTTTGGGTTCTTTCCTCATCCATCCACATTCTTCAGCACACTGCAGACCCTTACCAAATTGCAAAGAAGTTTTCTGATAGGATGTTCATTAGATGTTTTAAAATAACTTCCATTCCCCAAAGTAGAATCCATCAGCGTGATAACTTAGCAACATGACAAAACACCTCCACAAGCAAAAAGACGCAGGAAAGAATGGGTCTTTTGTCATACTTACTTACTTGCAACAAGTGCATTAGTTACTGATAAGCAAAATAAGAAAAGAATTGCCACCACACTATGCATCCCTTGACAGAGATGTTTGTATACAAGACGGGGCCAACAGAGCCCTTGTACGTAAGTGGAGTCTGGTAAATCTGCAATATATCTGAATTCCTCAGTTTGTCATCTCCACTCCTCCATAAAAAATACTAAAGTCTTAAAAAGAGAGAAAACATTTTGGGTAAATTTTAAAATAAGATCTTTTTCCTATGCCTAGGCAGGAAGGTATAAAATACCAAAGCACAAATGTTCACATGTATTCGGGGCACCGGTGTATCTGATGGATACCAATAAAATACTTGGAATTAAGAAAAACATGCTGAGGACGTTCCCTGTTTTTTAGGTCTGCATTCCTGGTTGCTAAATGACCTCCCTCGATGAGACATGGGGTCATTAGTGGTAGTGACCAGGAAGCATGGCAGAAAGCTGGGGCCAACATCCAGAAGCGGGTATTCCTGATAAGTAGAGTGTGTGAGGCAATGATACTTGTGCCTTCTGAGTTCACAGACCTTTTCTGATGTGGCTTCGTGATTATCAGCCAACGAGATCACAAGTGCCATCTCAACATCTGCTCGAAATCAGATAATACTGACAAGGCAATTCCGAAATGTCACAGAGTGATCTTCCTTATGAGCCTGTGACTCTGTATCACTTCACTGTTTTAAAGTTTTCAAGGAACCTGCACCCTCTACAGGAGACAGGCCACTTTCCTTAGTGTGGAACACAGGGCTGTTGGTGACCTGGGACCTCTACGCTGCACAGTCTTGTGCTTTTCTCTCCAAAAGCACACGTTTCTCAGCATGTTCACTCATCTCCCAGTGATTCTTACTCCAATGCCTTTGTTCTTTCTTTTCTCTCTGCTTGGCCTCCCCAGATCACTTTGACTCAGTGGTCAAAGTCATACGCATCTCCTCCGGGAATCCTACCCTAACCCCTCTTCCCCACTCCGCACATCCCCAGGCTGGGCAAATTCCCCTTCTTGGTGCTCCTATAGTACCCTGGGCCTGCTGCTCTCATTGCATTTACCACAGGTCATTGTAATTTTCTATTCTGAGTCAATCTCCTTCACTAGACTAAGATCTCTTTCTGGGCAAGAGCTGTGTCTTAGGCAATTCTGAATCAGCAATACCTGCCACAGCAGTTGACATACGGGAGGCAATCAAAAATATTCGTTCAATAATGAAGAACTTAACTTCTAATTTTCCCCAAAGTAAATCCTAGTTCCCCTGAAATCACACTTACAAGGTGTATAATACGCCTGCCTATGAGTGTGCATGCACACACACACCTTATTACAACTTTTTAAAAGGAAGGGAACAAATTATAAAGCAATAACATGTCAGTATTAGAAAGTACCTTGTTAAAGGCTAATCTTTTTCTACACATACATGAAAACCTTCTGTATCCAACCCAATAATTCAGGTCCAACGTGTACATCTCCAGTGACTGATGGAGAAGTTACTTCCTCCAAAAGTAACCTTTTCTATTCTGGGGCTACTCTAAGTGTTGGCAGGTTCTTGCTTATGATGAGCTGAAATTTGCTTGACTGTAATTTCTCCTGATCCAGTGGTCCTCACTCTGCTTCCTAGAACTACACAGAACAAGTCTAATCCTTCCCACATGGCAGCCTTTCAAATAGTTAAAGAAGCCAAATCTCCTCTTCTCCAGGGTAAACACCACAAATTCCTTAAACTGACACCCAGACATTTGAGTTCTGAGTCCCTCTCTCAGCCCTGGTCATTCTTCCTGGACATGCTCCAGAATCGTCCCTCAGGATCATGTTAAAAACTATGCAAGTACATCTTGATATGAATTCTAAAGTGAGGGGAGGCAGGGAGGAAAAAGAAAAAAAGAATTCTAAAACGAAATCCTTAAACTTTATTGAACATTAAAATCTCCTGGGAAATTTGTTAAAAATGCACCTTGGGGGACCCCACCCACAGAGGTTCCTGTTCCACGGGTTTGCAGCAGGATCCAGGAATCTGCATTTTAATAAGGTCCTCAACCAAATTGGCCACGGGAGGTCCACAGACCACTCTTCAAGAAATAGTCATCTAAGATGTCACCAATCTCGGTTTTCTTTTCTGCAAATGGGGGTTAAATCTGTCTTCCTCTCAGATCACAAGGTGAGTTGAGACCTAACTCCTAAGTTGTTTACAAAATGCTGCTAAATATTGAGTGTGCATTAATAATAATGGGATGGGAGTCAGGCATCCACAAAGGCTTTGCATCTGAGCAAAAGCAGAGCTGGCAGATGGTGTCCCTGCATCAGAGACTGAGTTAGAAATGCTGGTCAGAGGGGTGAGAGAGCAGATTTTATGTCCTTCCTCCTTCCAAATGGCAGTCTTTAAAGCGGCCTAAAGATAAGTGATTTGCTGTCTGTATTTTCTGAATGTGCCATGGGAAGCCTGTCCATTCCACAAATACTTATATTAGCAAATCAAATAAGCTGGAGCAGCAGTTAGGCAGAATGCCAGGAACAAAACATACCAGCATAACTCTGTTAATGTTATTAGTAAATTATTAATTGCCACTATCGACGAGTTCTACTAAAGAGTATCTTTCTATTGAAGCTATAGAGAATTAGCCATAGAGTAAGGCAGCACAGAGACACTTCCAGGGAGGGAGGCAGAACTCAAATGATGCCAAAAGCTCAGACTCCAGAATCAGACGGTACTGAGTTTGAACCCTGGCTTTTCCATTCACTAATTTATTACCTTGTGGAGGTTACTTACGTGTTCAGAGCTAACATTTTCTCATCTGTATAATGAGATTTCTAATAGTACCAGATTGTGGCATTATTATAAAAATTAAATGATAACATAGCAACTGGTAACAGCGCAAAGTCCCAACTTATTAGGTATTATCTATATCTATGCACTCATGTGTTTATCCAGTTATTTATTATTTCTTCCATCGCCAAGCAACATTGCATGAAAGCAGTAGTCAAACTACTAGCTCCATTTCACAGATGAAGACACTAAGGCAAAGGTTTGGTAAATTACCATGGAAACAGAATCCAGGTCATTCAGCCACACATCCAAGGCTGCATTTCCCATCACCCTCTCTCAGAATACGTCACCCTGGTGCCAACAGACCAAGGGGAGCGTCTCTAATCAAACTGGCCTGGTGCCCACCCTGGGGAGCTAGGACACAAGAAGAAAATCTGCAGGTCTAGATTCCATTTTCTTCTATGCATCCATGTATTCTCTCACTTGTCCAGTTCATACATCTGTATTAAGCCCCTTTTCCAGGCACTGGGCTAGGACCTGGGGACATCGGGGAGTAAAGCAAACCAGATGGTCTTTGTTCTTGCTTTAGATAGGTCTGTGCTCAAACGTCACCTCATAAAAGAAGTTTCCCTGACCGACCACCCTGTTCAACAGAGCAGCCCCCCTCCCTGTCACATTGTCCCCTTACCTGTCTTATTTTTCTTCCATTCCCTCATATACTATGTTTTTATTTATTTTATTCTCCCACCCCCCACTATAGTGTAAGCTCAGTGAAAGCAGAGACCTTCTCTAGCTTGTTCACTTTTATATTCCCAGGTCCAAAAATGTTGACTGGCCCACGGTACAAGCTCAACAAGTATTTGTTGACCGAATAAATAGAGTGCATGATCTTGGAGGAGCAGCGAGCAGGGAAGGAAAAGTAAATAAATAACTATGAAGTACTAGGAAGGAATCCACAGGGTCAGGCTAGGGAATGATGGGGCAGGGAGCCTCTTGGTGCTTAGGCGTGGTGGAGACCCTCTCTACAGAGGTGAGGGCTCATCCCAGGGCCAATGAGCCTCCCCTGCACACACAGGGAGGAAACTCTGCCCTTTGTCCCCCGTGTGGCCTTGAACCTGTCAGTGTCTTTTCCCAGCTGCAGCTGAATCAGGATTCAACAATCAAGAGCAGTTGTCGCCTGTCAGATGCCTCCCAGGACCTAGCATACGGAAGGTGCTGAGGGCTGAAATCGCAAGATAGGCCCAGCTGGGATGTGATACTTAAATAAAATGCCTTCATAAACCCACTGCACGCGCTACTGAAATTACAACCGAAAGACAATTGACGCCTGGGCCTTCAGCTCGGGAAGCCACAGGGCTCTGCAATAATTTGGTTATACTCTAATTAGCTGTTAGCATACAGTGCAGGTGTCCGGTAATCCGCATTTACTAGAAAGAAATCTGCAAGTGGTGACCAGCATAAAGGAATACCAGGAAGCCCCTGGAAGAGATCCACCACTCCTCGTGCCAAACAGATGATGCACCGACATAGATCCAGAGGGCCACGATGTGTTAGGGACGGGGGTGGGGGACAGGGATTCAGCGATCAGCTGCATAAGTGAGGTTAGTCTCCAAGCCAGCAGGTACTGCGCAGCATCTCTGGGGAGGGCTGCCCTTATACTCCCCATAGGGTGTACTGGGAAGGGAAGGACTTCCCCCATGTCTGCCATTCTACTGTAAAACCCGACAGCATAAAAGGATTGCCACATCCTCATACTGGAAAAGCAAAGCAGGTGGAGGGGGACAAACAGCTCAGACAGGGTCAGAGTTGCCCACGCAGGGGCTTCATCACCACCACCCCTCCTCCCCGCCTGCCTGGAAATGCATTTCCTGGAGTCTTACCTGCAATACCCAGATTGCGACAGCATTCACAGCCACAGACTAAAGCCACCACATTCTAAATCGGAGCACAAGGAAGGTGCCCCCCATTCCGATGCATGGTGGCAGAGTAGCCCAAGTGTCCCGTCACCTCTGGACTTTACTTCCTCATCCGTCTCAGCTCTGGGAAAGAGTATTGTGAAAACCAAAGCACAGAGCATTCAGGAGAGAGAATAATTTTACAGAATATAATGCATATTAAGCTATCAGCACTCTACCTGGGATTCATTTATTAGATTAGCTTTGAAAATGACATGAGGTTGAACGAATAGAACCAAGAACGGGCAAGTTTTAATGAAAAGGAAAATCGGATAAGGACTAAAATGTGATCCACTGCTGGGGAGAACAGGCTTGGGGACAGGGGGTCTTACTGGACTGTCTTAAGCAGTCATGGGTGACAGAAAAACACTGGGAACCTGGAGACACGCTTGGAGAGGGAGGCGCCAATCAGTATCACCTTCTCCATAGCTCTGCCAAGAGCATGCCCTTCCCTCCGCACTCTCTTTAGGTCTGTCTCGGTCTTTTGCCTGCGAAATAGGCATGACCACCCACCTCCTAAGGTTGGGTAAGAATTAAGCGAAGCAGCATTTGCCAAGCACCTTAGAGAGCTTGGCACACAGCAGGCACTCAGTACCCGAGAGCAGCCTGCTCCTTCCTTCTCACAGGAGTGGCTAATTAAAAAAATAACCATAATGATAATAAGACCCTGACAGAGTAAGCACGCAGAGAGAAACCCGAACCCCAAGTGATGAATACGAAACTGCTTCAAAATCATTTCTCAGGAGGTGTGTCCCCACACTGAGCCGAGGTATCTGTGGGCCTGAAGCAACTCAGGTTTGCCTGAGGTGGACAAATGTTCCTGCCTTATCAGTGGATTTCCTGTGATTAAAATGCATGAAAATGCAAGCTCCGGGCGCCCAGAGGAAGGAGGGGGCGGCGCACAGGACAGGAGGAGGAGAGGAGCAAACTCCAAAGAATCTTCTCCGCTATTTCAAATCCAACAACAACAAAAAAAGTTATTGCTTAAAAATGTAGGCAAAGACTGTGACTGACCTGGCAGGAGTGGTCTCTAGGGAGACAGACACAGCAAAGGAGGAGAGAAGAAAAAAGACAAGAACGGACAACCTGGAGGCACTTTTCCAAAAGGGCTCATTGTTGTGGGCTGGTGGCACGCCCACTTCTTAGGACCAATATTTCTATCTCAGCTGCACTTTCTAAGTGATGGCACACTAGGGTGCCAAGAAGTCATTTCCATAAAAAGATTATGCATTCATCGTTTCATTTATTTCTTACAACAAATTTTTTTTTTAGTTGAATACTATTATTATTCCCATTTCACAGATGAGGAACCTGAGGCACCAAGAAGGTAACTTTCTCAGTCCTCTTAGATAATAGGTGGTGACGATGGGATTCAAACCCAAGAAGCTCAGTGATAACCACTAACATTTACTGGGCACGTCCTAAATGCCAGATAGTGCAAATTCCTTCACTGTCACTTCATTTAATCCTCATGACAAACCTAGGAGGTGGCTATTGTCATGATATCCATTCTACAGATGAGTAATCTAAGGTTTGGAAAAGTTTGGTGCCTCCCTCAAGATCACATAGCCAGTGAGTAGCAGAAATGGGATCCAAACCTAGAATTCAAATTCATCTTGTCAAAGGCCATGCTCTACACACGCTAACCAGACAGAAAGCCAAGTACAAAGACGACGATGCAGGGTCTTACGACTGAAGCATCACGTGCTGCAGAAGCTTAGAGGGCCAGGGGAGATTAATTTAATGGGGGGTCATTATGAAAGGCTGCATTGGACAGTGGCCTTTGATCTGGGCCTTGAATTATGCCAAGTGTAGCAAGTCTGTTGCCAGCAAACATGCCAAGCAGAGGAGGGTGTGCAACAGGTGAGGAAGGTCAAGTTCATCGACCAAACAGGGAGTCACCCAGGGCAGTGGTTCTTAGGCCTTGGCCTCACCAGAATCACGGGGAGGGCTAGTGAAAACCCCTGCCCCAGAGTTTCTCAACCCAACAGATCTGGAAAGGGACCCAAGAATCTGCATTTCTGACAAGTTCCCAGGGAAAACCGATATCACTTTTCTGGGAATCATACTTTGAGAACAGCTGATTCAGGGAGACCGGCTGGAAGGATGAACATGGAGATGGGAGCAAGATGGAGTGTGCTGGAGATAAAGAGCAGAGGAAAGTGACGGAATGCCTACAGAGTAGCTGTTCTGGGGCATACACTTCCTAAGACACTTTATATCACAAGGCTCTGACCATCACCCCCTGTACAGGTGAAGCACTTTGTGACCCAACCCCTGTCCAACCCAGGAAACCTCTCTCCAAACTCCTCCTGAACTTTGAGTTAGATGTACTCTGAAGACACATGTCCCCACGAGAACCAGCGCCACACTGCATTATAAAGGCACGCTTCACATTCATGAAATGGTAGGCTTAAAATGAAGGTCCAATAATACGTGCTCCTTTGACACCTGAAAGCAGGAGGACTTCAAATGACCTCCCACAAATTACCCTCCCAACTCTGCTCCCACAGATGAAGTCCTCCTATTCTTGCTCATCCCTGAGTAATAGGTTTCGATTGCCAGCTCATGGAATTATTAAAACAAGCCAATCACATCTTCCTGTGGGAACCGAGGGGCACCACACCCTCTTGATACTACAAAGCCTGTCTCCCATAGCCCCTGGTCATTCACTCTATTTGCAACTACAACTCCCTTAATGAGTATGTGTAACTAATAAGCTGCTGGTGACATTTGTCCAGTATCAGGTGTTATGCATTCAGCCATCCGCATTACCCTAGGGTGGCGATCCTTCCTTCACCAAGAAGTCAAAGGGGTTAAAGCATCCTAGATGATAAGCTCCATGAGAGAAACATTCGGTCCCTCTTGTTCAGGGTCCTCTCCACGGCCTGGCACAGGCCCAGAGCATGGTAGGAGCACATTAAAGAGGCACTGGGATTGAATTGCTCTGCAACCTCACAACCGCCCTACGAGCTCTTTTTTTGACAATTGGAGCCTTGACTGTTGGCATGACTTACTGGGCTTACTAGCTGCCAGCCCATAGCTAAAGGACGATGTCTGTGGAGAACACGGAGTTGGCCTTGCTGAGTGAACGTGTTCTGGGTGCAGACCCATACACATTTGCTCTGTGGACAGCCCCGCCAAACCAACTACACCCTGGCTCAGGGGCTCAGTGGCTACAGGGAGCTGCCCTGGGTGGTTTCAGGTTACCTTTCCTTTCTGCCCGAGCAGAGCAAACATGAGAAGTAGGGCCTGATGCAATGGAAAGTTCCATTCTCAGGAAGCCCTGTTCAGGGCACATGGCCTTCGTGTATATATTCCGGTCATGCCGGAAGTAGTACGCAGTGAGTTCTACGTAGGTCGGCCAATGTGCAAAAGCATCAGGATGAAGTGCTTTGAATCGCGGTGCCCTGATGATAGACCAGGAATGGCGCCAGGGAATTCGGAGACCACTCAGCACCAAGCTCATGCCATAAAAATCATTCAGCAACAACCATGACCTCCACGTCCTGTGTCCAGCTCTGTGGCAGGCTCCGTATGCAACACCATGCTGTTTAGTCCTCATGGCAGAGCTGATAGCAGGGTGTCGTTATTCCCATGTCACAGACGTGGACACTGAGGCCAAAGGCCTTCATTTTGGAGCTGGACAAAGGTCAAAGAGCATCCTGAGTGGCAGAGCCAGGGCAGGAACCTCAGATTTTATGGCCCCATAAGCCTGTGCTGTGAATGTCCCCTCTGTGTCCCGGGTATGACGGAGGAGGATCCAAGACAAATGGCGCAAGGCTTGTCCCCTGAGAATTTACAGCCTACTTGGGGGAGAGAGAACACACAGGGGAAAATTTCTTAAGAGATCTTACAAAGCAACATATAAGAAGGACTGGCCTGAAAGTCACTTTCACCCCTATGGAAATGCTGCATTTGCTCACACCAAATGACTTTTCTCTGTGGAAAAAAAAATTAGTATGAAACTTAAAGGCCCATTTAAAATAGCATCAATAATAAGAGCAGCTAACATTTAGTGCCTTTTTTCCTACATAACAGACTAAGTGTTCATAGGGAAAACCGAAGGCCCATTTGGAATAATGATACTTTCTTCTGTTCATCAAGTGCTTCATTGTGCTTAGGGCTTTATATACACAGTATTATGTATATTCTTAAAATGACTTTTAAAAATCACAGTATTTGTTCCATTTTACAGATGAGAGAACCGAGACACAGAAAGGTTAAGGCTGGATTTTCAAACCAAAGTTCAAGACCCATTTGTGGGTTATGAAATTAATTGTAGGCCATGACAAGCATTGTTTTAAATGAATGGGAAAAAAAGAAAAGACTATAGGAGAGGAGGGGGAGGAGGGGAATGAAATGGAAAAGAATGTATCCGAACACATCACACGTGGTAAGGGTGTCATTTCAACAATTGTGTGTGTGTGTGTGTGTGTGTGTGTGTGCATAAAAATGAGTTGTGTTGCAAAATAAAATGATGACAGTGGGTCTCTGTGGAAGGTCTGAGAGCCACTGTGCCTGGGGTTACACAGCCAGTGATTTGGAGCCAGTGCTCAAATCCAGAGAGTCTGTCCCGAGAGCCCACACTCTTGACCTCTACACCAGGGCTGTACAATAGATATATAAAGTAAACCGTATCTGTAATTTAAATTTCTCTAGTAGCCATATCTAAAAAGTTAAAAAGCTGGCCAGGAGCAGTGGCTCACACCTGTAATCCCAGCACTCTGGGAGGCCGAGGC
>RJWJ010033048.1:0-18199 GCA_004363605.1 Indri indri
ATATGTGGGCAGGGTGGGAACCAGCCCCAGGCACCCCGCAGAGCCAGCAGGGCAGGAAGCAGGGGAGAAACAGCCAGAGAGAGACACAGGGCCGGGCTCACCTGGAAAAATCTAGATGGAGCCCCAAGAGTGGGGGAGGAGGGGACGGCAGCAGAGGTGGGGGAAGCAGACAGCGGAGGCGGTGGGCGATGGGGACACACGCAGACACACACACACTCCTGCAGCGAGCACAGAATAGGAGCTGAATTCAATAAGAACTCGGAGAGGGAGCCGCGGAGAGAGCGGGAGGGAGGGCGGGAGGGGGCGTCAGACACACAGAGCCAGCTTAAGGGGGATTCGGTGATTGTTGATGGAATAAAGGAACAAAGACAGGGACTCCTAGGAGGGAAGCGACAGCTGAGAAAGTTCCAAGACAGACAGACAGACAGACAGAATGTCACACACATGCACACAGCAGGGGGAAAAAAACCCCAAACCGTGAACGGGAGGCGCAAGAGGGAGCCCGCCAGGGGCTGGGACAGTCCGTTCTTGCTGCAGGTGGCAGAGCCACAGGTGTAGACGCATGAAATTCATCAGGGTTTTTCACTTGAGATTTGTGTGTTTTATGGTGTGTAAGTTATACGCCAATTTTTTCAATGAGAGAAAGAGGATAAAAGAGGGAAGGCAAGATGAATGCATCAGACAAGGAGACGGGAACGGACACACACATACACACACACATGCACACATACATGCACACACACACGCACACACACGCACATACACGCGCACACACACACACGCACGCACGTACAAGTGATGCTCAGGTGAGAATAAACCTTGAGAAGGATGAAAAAGGAAATAAAAAGATAATGTGACCAAGAGAGAGAAAAAACTGACTCCCAGACCCTCGCCTGGGAAGGGAGAGGCCCTGAGAGACCTGCATGGGGAGAAGGTCCACAGGGACCTGCTGGGGGTGGCTGGGGGGGTGCGGGGTCCAGAACCCGCAATGGCGGGGGAGGGGGGGCACTGAGATGGCCCCGCAGGAGCCAGCAGGGAGGACAGGAGGGCAGGCCGGGGAGAGGGGCAGGGCCAGGGGAGGGAGAAAAAGGGCCCAGAAATAGCTCTCGGACAGAGAGGTGGACGGACAGGCAGACGGCCTCAGAGATGGATGCGGAAAAAGACAAGGAGAGACGCCGGGGGACATGGGGAGAGAGACTGACGCGGCCAGGTCTGCAAAAATCAAGACGGAGCCCGAGAGAGGGCTCTCTCTCACACACACATACACACACATACACACGACACCACGCACCTCAAGGGAGCTGTTCAGCATGTGTCGACCAAAAGAAAATATAAAAGAAATTACCCCAGAGTGTAAGAAGAGATTAGGTACAGTGGCAGAGATGACACGCAGACAGACAGCTTGTCACACACTCTCATTCACGCACGCAAGCCTCTCTCCATGAATGCCACACATAGCGCCAGGGCAGATTTCAGCGGCGCCTTAGAGACAGGGCGAGAACAGGCGGGAAGGAGGAGAGGCGAAGACACACACACACATACCACACACACACACACACACACACACGCACACAGAGCCCAGCACACAGAAGAGACCAAGGGGTGTTGATTGAATGAAGGGACAAATGCAAGTGACTCAAAGAATGAGCACAAAAGCCAAGCCCCGCAGAGAGGGGGCCAGGAAGGGGTCTGCTCTGACCCCGTCTCTCTTTGTCACTCACACACTCACACACACACACAGCCAGGCAGGAGCAGCTGCTCTGCGATGAGTGTTATAGGAAGAGCCGAGGGAGTGAAAGAAAACAAACCCCCCAGCCCACGGCGGCGACCCCCAACACTGGAGCGAGGGGAGGCAGGTGCTCCTCACCCTGGCAATCCCGCAGGCCCGCAAAGACGGGGAGGGCAGGAGCCCCGGGGACAGGTGAGGAGCTGGGCCCGGCTTGGCCGCGCAGACGGGGCGGAGGGGGCAGTGGCGGGGCGTGGGGGGAGTAAATGAATGGGAGGTGGAATAATGGCCAAGCCTGCTGGAAAGAGCAAGAACACACACACACACACACACACACACACACACACACACACACACACAAGACTTTGCAGTCACGTCCTAACGGGAAAAACTAATTAGTGCCTGAGCCGGTAACACAGAGTTAGACTAAAACTGAGAAGCAAAGACAGAGAAACAGAAAGAGACAAAGAGAGGCAAAGCAACAGAGACAGACAGACACAAAGAGAGAACAAAAACAAAAGACAGAACGAGAAAAACAGATACGAAACGGAGACAAAGACAGGAAAACAAAGCCGGAGAGACAAGGAGAAAGACAGTGAGAACGGCTGGATTAGGACTGTGTGGGAGAACGAGGGAATGAGGGAAGGAAAGATGTGTCCGGGCGGGAGGGCCCCTCGGCACAGCCCGTGCTGGACTCAGGCAGAAGCAAGGGACCATGCGCCATATCCGTGCCACACGCGCCGCGCTACACACACGCTGCACCACGGACACCGCCCGGTGCTCACACGCACTGCACACCAGACACGCACGCCTGGATTGTGGTGGACAGAGCGTGGGGACTCGGGGGGCACGGGGAGGTGAGGAAGGGGGAGCCAGACCCAAGGAATCCCACACGGACAGACGCATGCGGGAAGCCCAGAGAAAAATGTCAGGGAGGGAGAGAGATCGGAGAGAAACAGGAAAAACAGGAGCCCTCTGCGGACTCCCTTGCCCTCTCTTGGCGTCTGTCTATATGTCTGTCTGTCTGTGTGTGTCTCTCTCTCACACACACACTGTCACAAGCCCCAGAAAAGCGCACACACACGTGGAGGCAGAGGAGAGAGAGGCTGTGACGATGTCCTGCCCGCCCCGGCCTGGCCTCCCGGGCTCTGCACGTGTGGGGCTGCTACGGCAGTGCCCCTGCTCCCCACTGCCCCTGGTCACCCCCTCATCCTCGGCCTCAGCTCAGCCTCTCCTCTCTGCCCCTCCGGACAGGCGCAGAGCCCCGTTTCCGTTCTCCCCAGACCTGGGCCCTGTCGCCGCTGTTCTGTCCCTACGTCCTTCTAGGCAGTGAGTGGCCCCAGCTGATTTCCTCCCCATTGAACCCCTAACTCCCAAGCCTGGGATGGCCCCTCAATAGGTGCTGGGTGCAAACTTGTTAAAGGAACGAACGAATAAGCCGGTGAGTGAATGAGTGCAGGAACGCCCACGCACCTGCGTGAAATAAAGTTGGAGAGACGCAGGGGTTAACGCGGACCCAAACAGCAGACGGTGAGAGGAGGGAAGGGGGCGAGAGAGACGGGAGCAATGGGAAGACAGGGGCCGGCACATCTGGAACAGTCCAGACGGAGGTGGGGCGGGGGGGCATGAGAAGCCAGGGCAAGCAGCAGGCAAGTGAAACACTTGGTGTATGCGCGCGCACACACACACACACACACAATCACACACACACACGCGACAAAAATGCCACACACACGGAGCCAGGCCATCGCCTTAGAGACGGGGAGAGAACAGGTGGGCAGGAGGGAGGGGGCCTCTCTGTCGCTGTCTCTCTCTGCCGGGCAGGAGCAGCTGCTCCACAATGAGTGTTTTAGGAACAGCCGAGGAAGTGAAAGGAAACAAACCCTGCAGCCCACGGCAGCGACCCCCAAGGCTGGAGCCAGGGGAGGCGGGGGAGCAGGGGGCAGGGCGGGGAGCACAGCCATAAGCCTGCGGATCTGGGAGGGCAGGAGGCCCAGAGGAAGACAAGGGGCTGGACCCCGCTCCCGGGCAGACACGAAGACACACAGACACAGAGGCCGCAGGTGTCTGTCAGGGGGAAGAAATGAATGAATGGGGGAACCTCAGAGGAAGGAACAAACCTGCTGGGGTGACAGAGATGGACATAGAGACACAGAGACGGAGAGACAGAGAGGAGGTGTCTCTCCCACACACACGGGTCTCTCTGTGATGCACTCGCACAAGGGCAAGCTGCAGAAGCAAAACAAAGAAGATTCGGCCGGGTGCCGCGACACATGCACGCAGTCCCAGCTACTCCGGAGGCCGAGGTGGGAGGATCGCTTGGAGGCCAGGAGTTCATGGCTGCAGTGAGAGGGTAAAAGGTGCAGAGGACGCACAGCCTGCCAGGATCAGCATTTGCCCGGGTGTGGCAAGACGAGGCGCTCAGCAAATACATAGCCCATGATACTTCTAGGGGCCCTAGAGAATGCTTAAATTTCTCTTAAAATCAGAAAAAGAATGAACTTTTAGCTCAAAGAAAATGTTTTAATAAGTAATGTTAATAATATATTCATCTTTTTGGAGGAAGGGCAAAGGCACCCAGGGCCACAGAAGTCACCACAGGGCTCTGGCTGGGTGCCCGGCCTGGGTTACTGAGGCCAAGGTCAGGACAGATCGCACGGCAGGGAGTACCAGAGACAGGAACGCAGGCAGGGGGCATCAGGAGGCCTTCCCAGAGAAGGTGGGATCTGCAGGCTGAAGAAAAGGAAAGACACGTCAGTGGGCGCAGAACGGGGAAGCCTGCAGCCAGGGAATCAGACAACGTGGGTCAGTTGGAGCCCGGCGGGTGAGGGAGACACGGTGGGAAGAGGAAAGGGAAGGCCACAGCGGAGCACTGGCAAGAGCTGGCTGGGCCACCCAGGGCATGTGGCCCCGTGCCTGGGGTCCCTCTGCTGAGGGGGTGGGAGTGGACATGTGCATCCAGGAGGCAAGCCTCGAGGCTGCGGCTGGGCCACAATGGGCAGTGAGGAGAAAATACCCCAGAGGCCAAGCCCCCGGGAGCCCTAGGGATGGTGGACGAGAGATTATTGCAGACACACATGTACGCAGATGCGCGCGCGCGCACACTCACACACACGGAGAGGGCGGCAAGAAAGGGAGGGAAGGAAGACGAAAGGGAGGTCAGGTGGTAGGTAGAGATAGACAGACCCACTGGCATGGAGATCCAGCCACATGTGCATGGACACACACGCACACACACACACACACCAGGGGGTGGGACCATCAAAGAAAGAGACAAGCATTTAATGAGAACACAGTAAGAGGGAGTTGGGAGGCAGAGGCTGACACACGGAGAGACAGACAGATGGACACAGGTCCAGGATCCCAGGAGACATGCTCCAAGGGAAGTACAAGTCCGGAGCTGGGTGGGAAGAGCCCCAGAGAGGGGAAGGCTGAAGACAGCAAGGATCCGGACAGACAGACAGAGAGCCCATCTCCCTGCCCCTGCCCCACCCGCCCCCCACTCCAGCCCATCCAGCCCCATCTGGCTCCCTCCCCATCCGTCCTGTCTCTCTCTCTCTGTCTTTGCCCATCTCTTTCTCTCTGCAAACCACAGCTTTTTGGAGCCCCCGAGAGAAAAATGGGAAAAGAAGACAGAGATGAGAGAAAACGCAGACCAGGGACTATGTGTGTGGTGTGTGTGCGCACGCACGTGTGCCCTGCACACGGTCTGGTCCGGAGAATTTTATGAGAGAGAAGGGAGGAGATGAAAGGAGCAGAGGATGAACGAAGACGTCGCAGCGCCCAGCGCAGCCTAGGAGGCAGCAGAAGCAGGGACACAGCATGCTGCGCACACTGCACCACACACCCGACACGCACGACACGCTCTGCACATACCGCACACCCCCCATATACCACACACTGTGCACATAGCACACACCCTACACGCAATACACAAATTACACACGCCATACACTGCACACTGCGTACACCACACAGCACACCACACACACACACACACACACACACGACACCATGCATGCACCCCACACTGCACGCATGGCATGTGCCACACACCCCACGGTGCACACACTGCACACACTGGAAGTGCAACACTGGAAGGGGACGCCATGAACACATGCAGAAAGGGAGGCAGAGAGGGGCTGCAGGAAGACACGGCCCAGGCATAGAGGGCCTGACTCACACACGTGCAGGCAAGCGCCAGACTCACACACGTGCACAGGCCATGACAGGACCGGCCCTTGGGGAATCTCCAACCCAAGTTTTACGTAGGAACGACGAGGCCAGCAGTCCAGAGAGAGAGGGACAAGGGCGGCCCGGAGGCTGGAGAGATGTAGAGATGGAGAGAGACAGTGACCTTGAGGCAGAGAGCGGTGACAGGCCCAGAGGGTCACACACACCCTGGAGATGTGCCCCAGCCCCCAGGCAGGAGGGACGGAGTAAGGAGCGTGAACTGTGATTTAGTCTTTTCTTACTTGTGCTTTTCTGCATCTTTCCTACTCTGCTAAAAAGAATATATATTATTTTTGTCATGGGGGAAAACATTTTATGTTTCTCAAAAAGAAGAAACGCAGGCAGAGTAAGAGTAAAACCAACTGAAACCAGAAAGGGAAGGCTGGGCTCGGGGTCCCAGGGCCTGTCTTCCCCTGAAGGGGGCTGGAAACTGGACAGGGTTGAGGTGGGAGGGGACAGAGGGGCTGGAGGAGGGGCGGCGCTGTGCCTCTGCTCTGTGTCTCTGTGTGTCACAGACAGAGCCGAGCACGACTGAACTGGACGCGGGCCCGGAGTGAGGAGCTGCAACCAGAGAAGGCACCAGGGACAGGAGGAGGCAGTGGGGGAGTGGCTTTCCCGCCTCCCCTGCCCGATTGGACGTGGCCAGTGTGTCCTGCCCTGGGCTCACAGCGGGAACCTCACCCAGGCCCTGGGGGCGCTGTTCTAGCAGGCAAGATGCGGGACCACGGTGACCGGGGGCAGGGAGAGCTCCCAGGGGTGGCCTGTGGCCTCCGCGGTGTGTTTTGAAGGCTGCATAGGAGTCTGCCAGGTTGCGAAGAGGGAGAAGGAGCGTTCCCAGCAGTGGCAGCGGCCTGGCGGAGGCCTGGGGTGTGGGGGGGCCCGGGAAGAGTCGGAGAGGGAGAGAGATGGACCGGGAGGAAGACCCAGGGACAGGCACGGCGGGCGCGGGAGACTAGAGAAACAAAGACACAGCACGGAGGCCCCCAGGAAGAGAGACAGGAATGAGCAGCAGGGAGACCCAGAGCGACACACACAGAAAGAAGAAAAGCAGAAGCGCCCAGGGGAGGGTGGCCGGGGAAGGAAGAAATAGAAAACTGTCAAGACAGAGCCCAGAGAGAGCTGGAGAGGCACTGACAGGCGGGGGAGGCCGGGGGAGAGCCGGCGGGGCTGCTGTCCCGCCACCAGCCCCCGCCCTGGGGACGGCGCCCGGCCCCCTCGCCGCTCGCCCCCTCCCCTCCCCCGCTAGCGCCGCGCAGGCGCACTCCCGACCCGCCGCGACAGCGCGCGCGAGCGCTTTGTCCCCGCCGGGGCTGGCGCGCGTCCCCGGCGTGCTCACACGTGGCCCTGCGCCCCCGGGCACACGTGGGCCCCGCCAGGAGTGGCTGGCGCCGGGTGCGCGCCTGAGCTGACACGGGTCCGCACGGGCACACGCCGCCCCCACCCACGTCCGCGTGAACTCAGCTACACGCGGCGGTTCCCGCACGCCCCAGGAGGCCCCAGGCTCAGGAGCCCCCGGATCTGCGTCCACGCGATACACACACATCGTACACACAGCCAGAGCGCACGGACGCGCAGGCGCATCCCCATTAATGTCCAAGTACACACATCGGCGACATGCCCCACGAGCCCAGGCTCACAGACCACCTGGACGCCTGCGCACACACAAACGTCCACACAGCACATCTGCACAGACACCCGCGAGCAAACGGGCCCACACACTTGCCCACATGAGCACAAAGGCGCACCCAGCCGGGCATGCGCTCCTACCAGCAAGGAAAGGACAAACTCGCCTCCAGACCCCCACCTCTGCTCCCATGACACATGCACACCCCCCCTGCACTCTCCATTCTGACCTGGACACTATGGTGTTTGGCCTGTGAAAATAACACTGAACAGAGAAATGTCCAGTTTTTGCAACTTGTTCTTAATTAAGCAATGTATGGCCAGAGGTGACTCGCATGCATAGGTGGGCGATCTGACGTGTATTTATGTACAATAAATACCTTCCTATGGAGACTGTCTGCTAATCAACTTTCCAGGTCGTGTCCTTTGGTGGTGGGGCGGAGGAGGAGGGGAAGGGTCTTTGGATTTTGCCTCAGAATGCCCAGGACTTTTGTTGATCTACCCCCACCTCCAGCCCTGCCCAGCATTCCTCGGAACACGCAAGTAGCACGCACAGCAGTGTCCTCCCAGGGTGTCTGTGATCTCCCTGGGAACACACCACAACTCCACACAGGCCTGACAGCCCCCCCCCACCCAGTTCCCGGAGTCAACTGCCACCATCCACCACAGGCGTCTGAGTCCTGTCCTTGCCACACTCGGGGAGTCTTGGGCTTCGCCTGGTGTTTCTCCCAGGTGGTCACCCCAAATACAGGTGGCATACACGGCCATGTTCCACCGTGGCTGCCTCCAATCTGATCGTGTCATCTCCTGCCTGGCCCAAAGCCCTCCAGCTACCAGAGCTGCGGGACCAAGGCCCTTCTAATGGCAGTTTGTTCTCACGACCCACCACTGTCACCCTGCAGCGCCCAGCAGATGCTCAATAAACTGTTGGCCAAACTCTGAGGTCTGTTTGTGTTTAATCAGACAGTATGCAAAGTATTTACAACCAATTCTGGATCCCCCCCTTCCTCCCCCCAAGCCTGGGCCACGGAATTTGGGACCACCAGACCCTGCCCAGAGCCAGGAGCCCCCCAGGCCTCTGCATAGTCATCTGAAATCTACAAAACACTGTTTTTTAAAAAAAGGACAGTATTAGGACACCTTATACAAAGGGCCTCGGGCAGTTGGAGGGGATTTGAGAGCACGCTGGGGTGAGCGAGCCCAGATGTGACCGCGATGGACGGGAGGAGACTTGGGTAAGAAACACGTATGAGAGGAAAAGTTGAAATTTCATAGGCAGGCACTGCTTGGCCTCCTTCCCCGCTGGCAGGGCCTGGCTGGCTCGAGAACCCCTGGCAGCGGGGATGTTATTGCTATGACAGGGTGCCATGGGTGAAATGTACAATGTGTCTGGGGGACAGAGCAGGGGGCGTTTTTACATGTTAAATATGGACACACATGGAGACACACACACATGCACACACATACACGCACGGGGACCCTTGGCAAGATACCACAAATTGGGCAGCTGCCCTTTTACAGATGGGCACACTGAGGCCCAGGGAGAAGCCGCCGCACACCCTAAGTCTGAACAGCAGAGCCAGGGCCGCAACAATCTCCTGATGTCCCGGGGCTGGGCTCCCCATGGATGTCCTGCCACAGCGTCTGGACAGGACAGGAGCTGAGCAGTTGCAGAGGCCGTGGTCACACCTGGGGCAGACACTACAGCCCAGAGAAAAAGCAGGGGCCGCCCAAGGTCACGCAGCCAGTCCTGGTGCATGGCAGTGGGCACCTCGTCCTCTTTCACCCCAGCCCAGGCACTCCTTTCCCTTCTCATGAGTAAAGGGGTGCCAACTCAGGCAGGAGAGCAGAGGCCAAGCGTTGAAATGACACAGGACAAACTGGGGAAAGAAGGACCTGGGGTTCCCTCCTGAGGTCAGGGCCAGGGCCTCCCAGCCTCTTGGCTCTTCCGTTTCTGCTTGATTGCCTCCAGAGCCGGGGAGCTCACTCTTTCATAGCTGGCTGGCTCTGAAGGTCAAAAGCCAGCCATATCCTGATTGAAGCCTGCCTCTCCACACATGCCCCTCCCCCCATTCCCAGCTCAGCCTCACATCTGCCTCCGTTCCCTTCCCCCACGACAGCCCAGCCGAGTGGGCAGCAGCTGCAGAGCTCTGCTGTCTCTAACCCGTCCTCAATCCCCTGTCCCCTGGCTGCCCCAGTCTGTCCGCGATGCCTCAGAGGACGATTCTCATTGGTTCCTGAGGAAGACAGAAGGAGCACCAGGTTCTGATCCCACCTCAACCCTGAACTTTTTTGTGGCCTTGGCAAGTTGCATCCCCTCTCTGGAC
This sequence comes from Indri indri, assembly GCA_004363605.1. Classification (NCBI taxonomy): domain Eukaryota; kingdom Metazoa; phylum Chordata; class Mammalia; order Primates; family Indriidae; genus Indri; species Indri indri. The sequence goes on from RJWJ010033048.1 coordinate 9,910, forward strand.
TCAGTTTCCCCATGGGTAAAATGGGAGGAAGCAATGGATGGTCTCTAAGGGTCCCTCACATCTAAGAAGGGCAGAGTCTGAGGGGTACTCATCCCCCCCTACCCCCCGGCATCACGTCGAGCTAGGCCTCAGGCCGCCCGGCCTGGGAGTGATGGCGGAGGCGTCTGGCCCTGGTGGCCTCCACCTACAGATGTTCCGAAGTGGGTGGCAAGGGGCAGGGTGGCGGGCAGGCTGCGGGCCAGGGGCCCATCGCTCCTCTTTGGAAAGGCTCTTTGGCCAGCTCTGGAGACAGACGTAGGGGCGTGGGAAGCGGGGAAGGTGCCGACGATGAGCGGAGTAGGCTGGGGCAGGAAACAGGGCACCCAACCCGGTCCGGCCCAGCCCGGCTCTTCCCAGCTCCTCCTCCAGAGACAGGCCGGTTCAGGAAGGGAGCGCAGGGAGAGGGCGTGTGGCTACAGCAGGAGCAGGGACAGGGTCACTGTGCCGGCCTTGGGTCCTGCCCTCACAGGCGCCCGCAGGTCCCAAAGCCCTTCCACGCCACAAAAGAGGGAGGGGCCTGGCCCCTGGCAACTCAGCCCCCCGGAGAGGGGGCCAACGTGGGCAGGCAGCGGGAGGTGAGACCCCGTAAGGGGTGCCCCAGACCAGGATCCGAGCGGAGAAATCAGTCTGGCCCTGCCTGCTCCTAGAGGTTCTCTCCGGGCTGGTACTGGGGCTCGGTGGACGTGAAGTAGTCCTCCAGGAAGGCCTGCAGGTACTCGAAGGTGGGCCGCTCCTCGGGCTCCTTCCGCCAGCACTGGCACATGAGGTCGTGCAGGGACTCGGGACACTCGGGCGGGCAGGGCATCCGGTAGCCCCGCTCCACCTGGTCCAGCACCTCCCGGTTCACCATCCCTGTGGGCAGAGCGAGGCATGGGGAGGAGAGGGGGGCGGGGGCAGCTGAAGGGGACAAGAGAAGGGGCTTCTTGCCCAGGACAGGCTGGGCGTGACCATGGGTAAGTCCTGTCCCCACGGCTGAGAGCTCTCACCATGGCGAGAGCCTAAGATCAGAAGCTCAACCTCTCCGTTATTCAGATGGGGAAACTGAGGCCCAGGAGGGGTTGTGGCTTGCCCAAGGCCCCCAGCACAGAGGGGTTCAGGGACCAGAGATGGCCATGGGGACCCTGCTTACCAGGGTAGGGCACCCGTCCCTTCGTCGTGAGCTCCGTCAGCAGGATCCCAAAGGACCACACGTCCGACTTGATGGTAAACCGGCCGTAGAGGGCAGCCTCTGGAGCCGTCCACTTGATGGGGAATTTGGCACCTACCGAAGCAAAAAAGGTGAGCGAGGCTCGTCAGTGTGTCACGACCCCTCTGCCAGGTAGGCACCATTCTCATCTCCACTTGGCAGACGAGGAAACTGAGGCTCTGAGCTGGGTGCGACTGCCCAGGGCCACACGGCCCCCGCCCCGCAGACCCTGCCCACCTTGCCGGGCTGTGTACTCGTTGTCTTCGATGAGCCGCGCCAGCCCGAAGTCAGCCACTTTGCACACCAGGTTCTCCCCAACCAGGATGTTGGCAGCACGGAGGTCCCGGTGGACGTAGTTCATCCGCTCCACGTATGCCATGCCCGAGGCGATCTGCAGGCACAGCCGCGGGAGCCTGGCTCAGGGGCCACCCCACGCCCCACCCGGGGCACGTGCCCAGGGTTGGGGTCCCCGCAGGGGTGGAGAGCCAACCACACTCCCCGCCCTCCCCACACTACTTCGGGCAAGTGAAGTCAGTTTATGTTAAACATAAAAAGGAGCAGCGCTCAGCGGAAGGAGGGGGCGCAGGACAGAGAGCAAAGAGGACACACAAGATGCAGCCAGGAAAATGTGGTGGCCATGAAAAGAGGCCCCCACTGACCCAGAGACACAGATGGGTGCCAGGTTCTGCCCACTGCCCCAAGTCCCCTCTCTGAGCCTCAGTTTTCTCATCTGTCAAATGGTAGTAACAGCCAATCTCTATTACTCCTGATTGTGATAAGGATTAAATGAAAAAATGATTGTAGAACACCGCCTACAGCAAGCACTAATACACATTTGCTGAGTGACTAAATAACCTTTACAGAGAAGAAAACTGAAGCCTGAGGTCCCACAGCAAGTCAATGGTTTCTGATGCCCAGGTTAGGGCTTTCCTCTGCCCAGAACCACCACTCATGACAGCAATGACACATGGGGCAAGATCAGTGAGTGTGGGGGCAATCAAGGCAGGCTTCCTGGAGGGGGCACTCAAGAGGCCAGATCTGGCTAAGCCAGATGGGTCTGGGTGCTCAAGGGCCCAGGGTGTGACTCACCTGAGCAGCCATGTCCACCAGCTGAGGCAGCCGCAGGTACTTGCCCGTCTCCCCCTTGAGAAAGTCCAGCAAACTCCCTGGGCAGAGAGAGACCCAGCTCTAGCCCTTGCCCTGTCCTCCCTGAGCCAGGAAGCAGGGATTCCCAAATCCTGTCCCCACAGTGAGCCTGGCCTTGCTGTAACCAGCACAGCAGATTTTACGGAGACCCAACTGTGAATAAAGCCCTACTCAGCGTTTGTCACTCAAAGGCAAGCAGGAAGGGAACAGCCGAATGTCCCCCTCCAGGTGGACGGATGGACTGTAGTACATGTGTCCAACGGAACCCTACTCAGCAGCAACACGGGAACGGACTACTGAGAGATGCAACAAGGATGGATCTCAGATGTAAAAGGTTCCATATATGATGTTCTAGAACAAACAAAACGGATCTATAATGACAGAAGGCAAATCAGTGGTTGCCTGGCTTTGGGGCTGGAGGGTACCATCTGCGAAGGGGTACATGGAACTTTCTGGGTGATGGTGATGTTGTGTATCTTGATAGTGGTCAGGGGTGCCCAGAGAATCCATTTGTTAAAACTCATCAAACCGGGCACTTAGAACGGGTGTATCTTATCATATGTAAATTACACCTCCAAAAAGTGGAATTTCGAAAAATAACTAATTAATTTAAAAATTAATTCAAGGTCAAGCCAGCAACTTGACCTAGATGTGCCTCAGCATGGAGGGTTGAGGTTCTCTTTTAGCCCCAATATGGCAAACAGCTTTAGAAAGCCAGCAAAGTGGGGGGGACAAGACGGACCACGGGAAATCATTTAAAAAATGAAATGAGAAAGGCAATCTTGGGTTTAACTTCCCATTGACGTAAGCATTTGATTCTATTCCATTGATCTGGGGGGAAGTACGGCTCGTCCCCCAGTTGTGAACAACCCTGTCCGTGGTGGCTGCCCGGAGCGGGTGGCCCCGTACCCCCGTGCCAGCCGTGCCGGCCTCACCCTTGCTCATGTACTCCGTGACGATGTAGATGGGCTCCTCAGACACCACCGCATACAGCTGCACCAGCTTCTCGTGCCTCAGTTTCTTCATGACCTGGGCCTCCTGCAGGAAGGCCTCTGGAGACATCGTGCCCGGCTTCAGGGTTTTGATGGCCACCCTGGTGGTGCCGTTCCAGGTCCCTGTGGTGGAAGGGACATGGGCTGCCTCAGTGGAGGCCCCTCTGTTCCTACTGCACAGGGACCCAGGATCTGCCTGCCTGGGTGCCAGCTCCAGCTGTGGCCTCCCTAGCCGTGTGCCAAGGCCAGCCAAGGCCAGTGCCCTTTCTGCGCCTCAGTATCTCCATCTGTAAAAATGGGCACAATGACAGAACACTCCTCACAGGGCTGTCCCAAGGATTAAATGAGTCTCTGGTAACATGCCCAACACACAGTGGCTGTTGTCAGGACTGTGATTACTAGGAATGTCCCCCAAAGTAGCACATTAGCATGACAATTAGAGCCCAGGGTTCCAACTCGGTGCCCCCATTCCTGGGCGATCACGTTCCTTCTGGGCATTGGCAAGTGGAAAGTACACCGGCTGGGGCCACGGGTGAGGAGGAGCCTGTCCAGGGGCCACGGAGGCCACCAGAGCAAGCGGTCGCCTCTGGAGCCCACACTCCCCCAGAAGCACAGCACCGCACTAAGCGCAGAGGCTTGGAGGTCAGACTGGCCGCAGCTTGACTCCCACCTCCGCCTCCTGCCAGAGTTAGCTGCTCTGGAAAGTGGCAACGCCATCGCGCCTGCCTGTGGGAGCCGACTGAGGAGTAAATGAGATTTTAGTGATTGGGCCAGGCCCACTCTGAGGCTCTGTAAAGAATGTAGTTTTCATTGTTATCTGGTTTTTAAACTGCCGGCCTTGGGGGAAGCTGTGTTCTAGACCAGTGTGTTTAATCCGGGTTCTCGTCCTGGCTGGGCGGGAGCCTTCTTTAATGAGTGGCCTTGGGCCCATTCTCCCCATCACCCGGCCTCGATCTGAGGGTTGGGGCTCAGGCCCATCTCTGTGGCCCCCCTGGCCTAGGCCATCTGGGGATCCGTATGTGGCGTTTCAGGAGTCTACCTGGAGCACCCACGGAGGAACAGAGACCCTTCCCCCAGATGTCACCACACACCCAAGCCAGGTGGTTTTGCAGCCACTGGAATGGCTACTGCTGTGGCTTTATCCAGGGTTTGCTCCAGTCCTCATTTTGCTGTGTCTACGCGCTGGCGTCTCAGCCCCCTCCCCTCTCACCAGCTCAAGCCGCGCCTTCCCTGCCCTGCCCCAGGCTCCAGGCCTCTGTCCCTGCACCGCTCTCCTCGGTCGGCCCTGGAGAGGAGAGAGGAGACAGCGACGCCCCGTGCACACTGTGGCTCAGATGAAACAACCTTGCAAACAGCACCTCGTGCTCCGGCTAAAGCCGCAGACTCACATCTGCCCAGCTCCACCCCGCCCATAGGATTCCTCCGCATCAGCAGAAAGCTGCCGGCAGGAGAGGGGCCTGGGTTTTGTCACGGCTGCATGGCGCTCATTTTCAAGGACGCTTTTGCTATTTTTCCAAGGTTAGACAGGAAATCACTAACAGGCAGGCCCAGAACATGCCAGACCCTAAGCTTCCCAGTATCCCCCTCCGCGAGTGGGGGCTGCTCTTCCCACGGCTAGCAACTAACATGTGGACACACACGGGCCACTGTTCTCTCACAACCCCCTGACAGTCCTATTAGCACCAGCCCCATTTTACAGTTGGGAAGACTGAGGCTCAGAGCGCGGCTGCCTGGCCAGACCACCCCCGGGTCTGTGGGCAGCCAGGGTGCCTGGCCCTGAGCAGCTCTCGATAAACAGGTGCTACGGTCTGCAGGGCTGCTGAGCACAGCACTTGGGGGGCTACACCCCAACTCGGTGCCAGTCAGCACCGGGGAGCTCTATATTTAAAATAGGTCCTACTGTTCAGCAGAGGCAACTAAAGGGAAAGGGAACCAAGGGAGGCTCGAGCTGCCACATAGGACAGACATCTGCCTGGCTCTCAGTAGAGACACCACACGCCCCCACACACACCCCCGCCAGCGGGCCGTGGTCTCTCCTGAGGGGGCAGGGCCGGCCTTACCCATCCACACCTCTCCAAAGCAGCCCTGGCCCAGCTTGACCTCCAGCCGTAGCGACTCCCGAGGGATCTCCCAGGCGTCCTTGGCCAGGCCCTGAGTCTGCGGCTTGGACGTGGGGCACACGGTGGTGAGGCGGTGGCACAGGCCGTCGGCGTGTTCTGAGGACACAGGCGGGGAGGGGCAGGTCAGGTGGGACGTCTGCCCTGGGCCTCCCTCTGCCACTGCGGGTGTGGCCCTGCACATGTGCACACGGGCTGCCCTCCAGGCCAGGCGTGGACAGCTATGTATACACAGCCCCACCCCCACACGGGCCCACAGTGCTTTACGCATCTGCTTACTGGGTCACTCGTTCATTCATTCACCAGACTTCAAGGGGACCCAGGGACCCAGTGGGGAATAAGTCCAGAGGAACCTGCCCTCGCAGCTCACGGTCCAGGGAGGAGCCCAATCACCCGCCAGGACCACGAATGTGTCCGAATGCATCCGGGAGAGGAGAGCCGTGTGCACAACGGCAGGAGGGCCTGAGTCCTGGGTGGCTTCCCAGAGGAAGTGGCAGCTGGGCTGGGATTTGCAGGAGGGCAGGGGCTGAGTAGGGAGGAGCACCCCAAGCAAAGGCTCAGGGCTGCAGGGAGTGGTGGGGAAGGGTGGCACCAGGTGGAGGCAGGAGGCGGCTGAGATTAGACCACCCAAGGCCTCAGGGCCAGCAGGGTCTTTATCCTAAGCTCCCAAGATAGTCCCTGGAGGGTTCTGATCTGCTGGAACGGGACCCTACAGTGGTGGCCAGGGGGACAGAGAGTGGTGGCGATGGCAGGGGAAGGTGGGGGGCCCGGCTGAGAGGAGGAGGGGGCGCGCGGTGGGGAGTAGACCACAGCTACACACAGAGGCCACGGCCACACGCCACAGGCACACGGGCACATGGGCACACGGTGGCCTCTGACACGGCGGTCCACACATGGGGGGGGGCCACGCCACCGCACCACGCCCCATCCCTCGCCCTCCGCGAGGTGGGCACCGCGAGCCCCCTCAGCCGCTCTCTCCCCTCTCTCCCCCTCTTTGCTGCAGTCAGTCTAGCCGCCCCCTCCTCCTCTCCCAGTAACCGGTTTGGACCGGTCCTACGGCTATGCAGACAAACAGCAGCCTCTGTCCCCTCCCTCCCACTAGCTCACTCCGGTGCTCCTCAGGGCAGAGAAACAGGAGGAGTGGGGAAGGCCAGGGGGGAGGGCAGGGGGGAGGGCAGGGGGGAGGGCAGGGGGCAGGCAGGAGGGGAGAGAGAGGAGGGGCAAAGGAAGGAAGAGGGGGCGGGGGCAGGGAGGGGAAGTGCGGGAGCAGCAGACCAGGCCCCCCGGGGCAGGCCGGGCCCTCACTGGAGTAGTAGGCCACCAGCTGCTGCAGGCTGTTGAACTGGGTGCGGGACGTGATGTAGAAGCCGCCGCTGTCCAGCTTGCGGATCTTGTAGTGCTTCACGTTGAGGCCCTTGGCGTTGTCGAAGTCGGACACGGACAGGCAGTAGGCACCTGCAGGGCAGGCCCGGGGGGAGTGTGACCAGCACGCCGGCTGCCCCCGCAGACCGTGGCACTAAGCTCTGTTCTGTGCCTGCCCCATACGGGAGGGAAGGGAGGCTGGGGCTGAGAGCCCCTGGGCCACCCTGTCACTCAGCAACCAGCTCTGGGCCGGCCACCGGGGCGGGGCCAAGTGAGCAGAGCAACACCTGACCAGAGGGTCCTGCCATGCACCCTCGGCCCTGGCAAGACCTCCGAATCCCAGGTGTGCATCCCAGCTGTGTGACCTTGACAAGTCACTCGCCCTCTCTGAGCCTCCGTTTCCTCCTCTGCACAGTGGGCGCACTCCCAGGACTGCTGGGAAAATTCGATGAGACAACATATAAGAGGGCCTGGCACATACTAGGAACTCAATAAATGCTTGCTGGGAGCCTGGGAAGGGCCTCATGTGGCTGTGTGTCCCTGGCCTAACTGCTTTCCCTCTCTGGGTCAGCCCACGGGGGCACTGTCTGTGGCCCACCCCTTCCTGAAGACAGGCCCGGGCTCAGGCAGAAGGGGGTGGTTGGCAGAGGGGGTGGCTGTCAGAGGCGATGGCAGTGACGGGCAGGAGATCACGTGCGAGGTGTGGCCCGAAGGCTGCCGAGGCCGAGCTGGGCCAGCCCTGGTGGTCCCTTCCCTTTTCCTTTGAACCTAGACAAGCTTTTGGCTGGAAAGGTTTCCTCCCGCCTAGCAGGCCAGGGTAGGAACCTCTTTTAACCTGAGCCCAAGAGATGCCTGGGTGGCATCAGAGATGGAGGCTGAGCCCCGAGGCGGGAGCCTCTCAGGAGCCCGGCCCGGCAGCGTGCAGACATCCCGGGACGCCCCGCCCTGCAGCCCACGGACCTTCCCCTGGGCAGTCCTCGGGCAGAGGCTGCAACCCCGGTGTGCAGAAGGGGAAATGCGGCCAGAGAGGGAAGTGGCCAGCCTGTGGTCACAGAGCTGGCACTCAAGCCCACACCCGAACATCTAAGGCCTGCATTGGGCAACCACGATTTTCTACAGAGGGTCCAGGCCGTGTGCACGTAGAAGCCACAGGCCTGAGGCTGAAGCCACCCTGACCACGTGCGCACACACGCACAGGCATGCCGTGCCCAGGGGCCACATGCTTACACAGGTACACACTCCCCAGGCACCCGGGCACAAGGACGAACCACAACTCACTCCCACGCAGCGACACACAGTTCCGCCCCCACGTGCACACACGCACATGCCCAGACCTACGCGTGGCATGCACACGTGTACACGGCCACACAACTGCTCATGAACGCACACGCACGACATGGACGCTCTGCTTCCCCATCTCCCGCTGAGCCCCAGGCCCACAGGAAGCG
>RJWJ010033049.1:0-18130 GCA_004363605.1 Indri indri
ACATGGACAATTTATTTTGTTTAAAGCAAATTTTAAGGGATTTTAAAGCAGATCCCTTATATCATGTCATTTTTACCTGTAAATACAGCAGTATGCATCTGTAGTTGGTTTGCTCCTGTGGGTTCCCACCCTCAGGAATAGATGGAATCTTTAGGAAACATAACCACCATACCGTTACCATGCCTAACGAAGTTAATAATAATCCCTTCACACCATACATATGTTTTAAAAACATATTTTTACAATTGCTTTTGTTGGAATCAGTGTCCAAATAAATTCTATGTCCTACATTTGGTTAATATGTCTCTTAAGTCTCTTTTATAACCACCCCTCCCCTCTTTTTATGCCATCGATTTTGGGGGCACCTGATCATTTGTCCTGTGGAGTCTTCCATATTCTGAATTGGTTGATGACATCCTCATGGTGTCATTTAAATTGTTTCATTGTCCCCTGCTATTTCAGCTAGGAGCTAAGCTAGTTCTACAGGCTTAATTAGATTTAGGTTTCATTTTTATAGCAGGAATACTACATAGGTGGTGCCGAAAACTTCCTATCACATCCCACCAGCAAGAACAGCATGTCTATAGTCCCAGTTTTAGTGAAGCTATAGTTGATCTGTGGGCTCAAATATCTTTCTCATTTCTGAATAGTCTATAATTCAGAATCCTTTCAAGTCAAATTAACAAAATAGTGCTGTAATTTTAAAGATCCTGTGAGAATTTTATTTGGTAATCCAAGCCCAGAATCAGAAGATCACCCTTTTGCAACCCCTAATGAAATAATGAATGTGAGCACCGATCTTCAACAGCTGCTGACATCACACTCACACATACAAACAGTAATAGATATTAGTTGTCTCCTGATAAAAATACACAACACCATCTATGGACTTATTCTTGCCAAAATGGAAGTTGACTATGATCAAGCCTCCAGATATAAATACTGAATTACAGGAAATAAAGAGATAGAAGAACATGTTAAATGACACTATGAGGATGCAGTCAGAAAAACGCAGACTGCAGAAACTCCACAGGAAAAATGACCCAGTCTCTTCAACAAATAAATACAAGATACTTTTTAAAAAGATGGTTATGGGGTGGGGGAAAAACTATCAATGAAACGAGACTTAAAAGACATATGAGCCAACTGTAATGTGTGATCCTAATTTGTATTCTAATTTGAAAAAAAGCTAAAATTATGGAGAAATTGGGGAAATTTGAGCATTGTCAATATTTGATAATATTAAGGAATCATTGCTAATTTTTTAGATGTGATAATGCTATTTTGGTTTTGTGTATATATATTTTACAGAGTGCTCATCTTTTAGAGATGTAAATATTTACAGATGAAATTATTTAATGTCTTGGATTTGCTTTAAAATAACATGAGATGAGGGAAGTGGGCAGGATAATAAATGAAAGATGATTTGACCAAAATGTTGATAATTGTGAAAGCTGGTTTGTGGGTACATTGGGGTTCATACCTGTATATCCTTTTCCATACTTCTGACAATTTCCAAAATGAAAAGTTGACAACAGACCACCAAGAGCTAACCATTTCCTACAAGATAATGTCTTATTTCTCAAGGTCCACAAGCTTTTGGCAATAATTCCTAATTCCAACCTTATCTGCTACTGCTTGGCATGTGCCTTTTGTTCTAGCCAAATTGGGAGACTATTCTTTATCTTCCAATATGAGATGCAGACTCCAGACTTTGAGCACATGCATTGTACCATCCTGGGCCGGGATCAAGCCTTCTGTCATCACTCAAAGTGTATGGTTTCTACACATCACACACAATTTAGCCTAAGTCTCATCTCTTCTCATGCTTCCCACCTTACAAAATCTTCCCTTCTCTGTTCATCAATAACGTGTGAGTGTGTGTATCTCACCCTCAGCACGGATATTGTTAGTTACTTCTCTATGTGCACGTGACTTTCTTACCTTTCTAGGTTATAAGTTCCTGAGAACAAGAACCTTGTGTTTCACTTTTTAGTACACATAGCACTATGGTCCATTATAAATATGGCTTAATTAAGTGACAGTAATCAATTAAATGCTAGTGATAGAGCTTTGAAAACTTGGGAGGAAAAAGATGATGCTATCTGAAAGTGAAGTCAGGAAAAAGAAAGCTAGAAGTGAGGGAGTCTGCTTAGAGGAGAAAAAAACTACCTGGTGACAGCTTTGGGCTTAATGGGAAGATTTTGTCTTCTGACCTTAACAGAGGATATTGGCAGATTTCCCCTGGACTCTAAATAAAGTGCTATTTTGCGCACACACAAGGGACTTTTATTTCCTGCTTACAGCATGACACTTCTGCAGGGACCAACGTTCAGCTGCCAAAGTACACCATCTGGCTGAAATACCCTGAACCACTCATTAAGTGGTTATTACTCAGTTCTCTTTATTAATCTTAATTCCTTTTTAAAATGCATTTCAAATAGCCAAAGGACACACACACAAAAAAATGAAGAGCCTATCTCTGGTATTTACATAACTGGCTAGAATATTGTCCCTTTATTCCCCAATCCATATGAGTTTTTTCCAAGTGTCGTAAAGTATATAGAGCATAAAATTTAACATTTTAACCATTTTTAAGTGCACAGTTCAGTGGTATTAAGTACATTCACACTATGCAATCATCACTACCATCCGTCTCGAGAACTTTTTCATCTTTCCCAACTGAAACTGTATCCATTAAAAAATAACTTCCCATCCCCCCTGCCCCCTTAGCAACCACCATTCTACTTTCTGTCTCTATGAATTTGACTACTCTGGGCACCTCGTATAAGTGGAATCATACAGTATTTAACTTTTTGTGACTGGCTTATTTCACTAAGCATGTCTTCAAGGTTCATCCACGTCGTAGCATGTGACAGGCTTTCCTTGCATATGCTACATTTGGGTTATCCATTCATCCATCAGTGGACATTTGGGTTGTTTCCACCTTTTGGCTATTGTGAATAACGCTGCTGTGAACATCGGTGTGCACGTATCTGTTCAAGTCCCTTCTTTGGGGTATATACCCAGCCCAGGCCATGCTTGGAAGCCATTATTTGCCATGGTACTTCTGAGGCATTTCCCTTCTTTCCTCGCCTTATTTTTTTCAGTAATTCTAGAAGATCTACCCTCAATGTCCATCTTTTGGTAAGCCCCACATAAAAGCAGTAGCCTCTAAGTGTCAGAAGGTTTTAAGAGTTGATGTGGAAGGAGGGCCAGGGGTGTGGACAGGCACTCAGTCATGACTCAGTCCTTCCTGCTACACCCTCACCTGCCTGGAACAGCACACGCTGGGCCTCCAGGCTTAGGGATTGGGAATGACTGTTCGGTAAACAGGAGTCAGACAGGATGAAAGTGGAGCGCAAGCATCTGAGCCTTCCCCTTAGAAAGGATTGAGTGTGGCTGTGATTCACAGGAGTGGTTGGAAGCTGCCACACTGCCATACTGCAATCTTGCCTGGCTTCGGTGAGTCAGCTACTTCACCTGGGCGTAAGTTCACCTGTATTTAGAGAAGTGGTCCCACAATACATGCTTACTCGTCAGAGCTATCGTGAGGAAAAATTAAATATGAAAGTAGATTCAGGCTTTGAAAACAAAAGGAATCATATAATTTCTAAGCATCTGTGTGCACCCTCCATTCTGTTTGGTGTATGCTTTAAGAAAAAAATAGAAGTCAGAAGAAGAGAAATTCCCAGGCTTGTTGAGAAGGAAGTTACTTGAGTTCTCTTTTGCTCTTAATTTAGTATTGTTAGAAAACATGAATGAGCTGATAATAACCTTTTATAAAAGGTGGGTCAAAGCCTCACGACGACCTCACATGATTTCTAGAGCCCAATAATACTTAATTAAAGCCTGCAGAAGATTTTGGAGGAATTTTCTTTTCCGCAATATCCGGTAAGACAGTAAAACATCTGTTGTTTTTTTTTTAGCCTAGATTTGGCCTAATGCTTAAATCCATCACTGACTACTATCAGTTTCTCAATTCAGAAGGTAGAGAATAAAAGCACTTGAAAACGTGAGTGAATATCTGCAAACGAGGCGGTGCTGCAGATCCAACTACCTTGACATGTGAAAGGAAACGACGACGAAAAGCATTCTAAGCTTTAGACAACCAGACCCTTCTGTGAAAGAATATTGGGTAGGAAGTCCAGGTGCCATCTCTTGGATTGCCCTGGTGTCCGCCATGAACGGATCTGGCCACTAGCAACATCTGTTGGGTCCCTGCTCTGTTTGGAGCATGGCCAGACTCTACCAGAGGTAGGAAAAAGTCTCCAATCTCTATTTATTCCAAGAAACATTATCTCAGGGGGTTGGCAGAAGAACCAGAGAGTCTTACCAGAGAATCATTTCAGCAATACAATTTCCTAGGCATTTACAACTGTTGGGTTTTTTTGTTTTTTTTTTGTTTGTTTTTTTCCATTTTTGGAGTTGGGATCAAGCCCTCATGATAGAACGTAAAAGGGAATTGAGCCCTGTTACTGAGTCTCCATTCAAAAAAACTTTTTTTTTTTTCTTTTTCTTTTTGGTATTATTGTGCAAACCTACTCTTGGGAAATGTATATTACATGGGAAATCAGGAATGGATGTTATTGACACATGCTTGAAGGCTAAATCTGATTTTTAAGCTAGTGAATGGAAAGAGGTCACAGGAGGCCTGCAGTGAGGTCACTGTTATCATTTTGCAGATGGCTCGGCTCCAGTCTGGAGGTCACCTTCAGGGGAAAAAAAAAAACCCACAACAGTCCAAACACATCACATGTGCACACCTGGTGGGGAATTTGGAAACTGAGCTTGCTTTTATGGAACATAAAAGTGAAAATTTCAGGGAAAAGTTATGCCTCATTTGGAAACTGTTTTCAGAGAGGAGATCTAGTGTTTACCCCTTTCTTTAAATAAACTTCATTTGCTTCTAGCGAATGCTAGGAATACTTGAAAAGCCTGTATCTTAACTCTAGCATAGTAGTTTTGTTCTTTTACCTTTTTAAAATGTAAGTTGTAATAACAAGAAGAATTCCCATATATCTTTTGTCGTGTTTCCCTAAATGTTAACATTTTTTTCCATTTTTGGAAAAAATTTGCTTTACTTTTCTCTATCTCTTGCTTTCTTTTGAAAGTAAGTATAGTCACGATGCTTCTTATCCCAGATACTTAGCATTTCCTAGAAGCAAGGACATAGCCACAGAACAATGATCAAAATAAGGAAATTAGCATCAAGGCAACACTATTTTAATCTACAGGCCTTATTCAGATTTGGCCAATTATCTATTTAATTTACAGCAAATGTCTGAATCATGTGTTGCTTTCAGTTGTCCTACTTCTTGGGTTTCCTTTAATCTGGAACGACTCTTCAATCTGTCTTTTACAATAGGGTCATATCTGAAGACTACATGCCAGAGAAAGTCCCTCCATTGGGTTTATCAGGTGTTCCATCCAGGTTGTGCACTTTTGGCAGACATTTTACAGAAGCAATGTGTTCTTTTCAGTGCATCATATCAGAAGGCATATGATTTTTAATAGAAAAAATATATCTTAGCATGCTCTTCTCAGTGAAAAAGAAAATATCAAAGTTCTAAATCATCATCAGATTCTTCATGTTGTAGTCCATTTGGACTATTATAACAAATTACCATAGACTGGGTGGCTTAGAATCAGCAGAAATTTATTTCTCATAGCATTGGAGGCTGGGAAATCCAAGATCAAGTCACCAGCAAATTGGGTGTCTGGTGAGGGCACACTTCCTGGTTCATAGACAGCCATTGTTTTGCTGTGTCCTCACACTGTGGAAGGGGAGAGGCAGCTCTCTGGGGCCTCTTTTGTAGGAGCACTAACGCCAGTCATGAAGGCTCCCTCATGACCTAATCACCTCCCAAAGACCCTACTTCCTAATACCACCACCCTGGGGATTAAGATTTCAACATATGAATTTTGGGGTGACGTAAACATTCAATCCATAGTATGTAATAACTGTAATACAATTCTGTATTTACTTACCACTTTTCAGTAGCAGGAAAAGTTAGGGAGCATATCTTATTCATGTTTACCACTCAGCACCCAATAAAGTGCACGACGTTTAATTGGCACTCAATAACAAGTACTGAATGAATTTTTTTGAAGACAGTACTCTCACTTCAACTGCACAATTCATCTTTACTGGTTTCTTCTGTGTCTTCTCAATCTTCGCTTCATCTTCAGCTGAGACAAGATAGGGACAGGCAACCGATTTGGACATAGCTCCCTCTTTGGATATGACATCTGGCTGCATTTGTGAACTGGGTAAAAACTCTCACCATGAGGATCTGCCACTCCAGTGCTTGATCAATGTTTGATTATTGAATAAATAAATGAATAAAACAGAATATGTCAAGTAGTTCTTTCAATTCTGCTGAACACTGGAGTTTTATCAAGTAGATGAAAGACCTAGATCACTAACAATCAAAACTAATTCTTTTTGCAATTTACAGAAAATGCTAGAGCATCATTAGCTTTAAGTTTCTCCATAAATTTGCGTTTACACTTAGGCTCTTGCTGTAGCCTATTTGTCAGTGGTTGCTGGTAGATGACAAAATAAGTAAACATGTCAGCAAAGGAATATTTAATCATAAAGAGATGATCATGACTGTTCACCAGTTCTTTTATTTCTTCATGGGTTATTTGTGGTTGTGATGCAAATAATTGGTATTATAGTGAACGTCGGTCATTTGTTTTGTGTGTTGATCTAAACCACCTTCCTATGTTAGTTTTCTCTTAATTTTTAACAGTATAAGTCATTGCCATCATTGTATTATATAGTCAGTATTCTTCTGATTTTCCCACATATAAGCATCATTATATACATTACCACTCAAATCTCAGAACTTCCATCCGGGATTACTTTAGTTCCTTCTGAATATAATTCTGTAATGAGCAACTATGTTGGAGGAAAACTCGATTTTTATTTGTCTGAAAATATCTTTATTTTGCCCTTCATCTTGAAAGAACTGTAAGCTTCATCTTCAGTGACAGCTGACAGTTAGTACGGGCATGCGTTGAGTCCATCACTCCCCTGCCTCTGGCCTTTATTGCTGCAATTAAGATGCTGTCGATCTAAGCATCTTTTCTGGGAGACTCTTTATTAAGTCTTGTTTTAATGTCTTCTCTTTGTAATTGGTGGTTTGAAGTTTTATCATAGTGTGTCTAGGTCTGGGTTTCCATTTATTTATTCTGCTGGCAATTTGTTAGACTTTCTAATCAATGATTATTGTTTTTCATCAGTTGGGAAAAATTCCCAACTATTACATCTTTGAATAATGCCTTCTCTTTATCCTCTTGTACTGGAAATCCAAATGCAAGTGTGTTTGATTTCACCCTATCCTTTATGTATCTTAACCTCTTTTTTACATTAAAAAAGTATATCTCTGTCTGTCTGAACTGCATTCTAGATAATTTCTTCAAATGTATCTTCTGTTTTATTTTTTTCCTCTTCTGAGATGTCTAATCTGGTGTTAAGCCTCTTCATTGGGTTTGTTTTAAATTTCAATTATTATGCATTTTATTTATAAAAGTTTTGTTTATTTTTCAAATAAGCTTAGTCAGTTTATAGTCTGTTATTTCTTGCTCACATTTTTTTTGTGCTGAGTATTCAGGAAGGAATACAAGAAAGTCTGTGCCCTGAAAAAGCTCACGGTATAGGAGGGAAAATAGGCAGGTAGAAAAACTAAATTACAGTATCATGAGGGAAAATGAAATGAGAATGCAGAACATACAAATGTAGCCAACTCATCAAAGACTTCCCAGACAAATTCTAAGTGAAATCACCAGTTAATCCATATTCCTCTTAGGCAATAGCAATCATGCGATACCAGCTCTTCCACACCCTAGATTTCTAAGAGGATTAAACAGAGTCAACTCTATGCTATGTGAGAAAATAAATGCTGATTGACTTTTTGAAAATCAACCCACCTATGATAGTCCTGGAATCTAGCAGTTTCTTTTTTTCTTTTCTTTTTTTTTTTTTTGAGACAGAGTCTCACTCTCTGGCCTAGGGTGAGTGCCGCGGCGTCAGCCTAGCTCACAGCAACCTCAAACTCCTGGGCTCCAGCAATCCTACTGTCTCAGCCTCCCGAGTAGCTGGGACTACAGGCATGCACCACCATGCCCAGCTAATTTTTTCTATATATATTTTTAGCTGTCCAATTAATTTCTTTCTATTTTTGGTAGAGACGGGGTCTCGCTCTTGCTCAGGCTGGTCTCGAACTCCTGAGCTCAGGATGATCCACCCGCCTCGGCCTCCCAGAGTGCTAGGATTACAGACGTGAGCCACCGCGCCCGGCTAGCAGTTTCTTGTATGGAGTCCTATGCTCATGTCAATGCTAGATATCATCCATCCACTTCCGGTTCATTCTCTACGTGTGAAGTGAATCATGGGGGTTTCCTTTTTATCTCGGCTTTATTTTGGGAAGGTAGGAGGTGAGAGAGGTTGGGGCTTGCTTCCTCCTGCTTAGCGGTGGTTCCACGGTGGCCGCATTGGTCGGTGAGGATGAGACTGCTAGATGGGCCCTTTCCACGGCTCTCTGCCAGCCAGGCACCGGTGAAACTGCAGGTTCCAGGGTGGTACCTGCTTCCCTAGGTGCCTCAGCATTTTCTGCTGTACCCTTAATCCTATCTATTCTTTTTAAAATCATGTCTTCCCTTGAAACTCTTTTTATAAGTTCCAGCCGAGCATGCCTTCTATTTCCCATCAGGACCCTACTGAAGACAGTTTCCCAAACCATGCTGTTCTCAGAGAGCCTGAGTACAACAGAAAAGAAGTAACAACGTTCATGGTAACCTATCAGATTTTGCAGCTAAAAGGAATTTGAAGGGAAAGAAATCTAAAATGATAATTGTGAATTATATCTTGGATATCAAGTTTTGAATAAATAATATGACATTCTGGTCCCACTCAAACTGGCCTGACGCCAACTGTGCATGCAGCAGTTCAATTCTGACACTATCTGGAGTTGGTGCAGATGCCACAGATTAAAGGCAAAGTTCACCGCAGACTGCCCACCCCCGACTTGAACCACCAGCCACAAGTCTCAGAGGGTCCCCAAGGCTCTTGAACTTCTGACTGCCTGGCTACAAATTCAAGGGTTCCCATGGCCACCTCAGGATTGATAATTCACTAAAACGACTAGCAGAACTCAGGACAGCACTCTACTTACAATTGCAGTTTTATTGTAAAGCATATACATATAGGAGGGTCCCAGATGCACAGCTTCAGTGCCTTCTCCTCATGGAATCAGGCACTTCACTCTCCTGGCACATCAATATGTTCACTAACCAGGAAGCTCTGGGAGCCTCAGAGTCCAGAGTTTTTATTGGGGCTTCATTTTGTGGGCATGATTAAACCATTGACCTTGTGATCGGTCTCAACATCCGGCCCCCCTCCCCTCTTCCTCAAAGGTCAGGTGGCTCAAAGTCCCCAACCCTCTAATTACCTGGCTGGTCTTTCTGGTGACCAGCCCCCATCTTGAGGATGCCTAGGGGCCCACCATTGCCTCACCAGCATAACAAAGTCCTACCACTCGGGGAAACTCCAAGCATTTTTAGGGGCTCAATGCCAGGAACCCAGAACAAAGACCAGACAAATTCTTTATTATACAACAGCAATCATGAGATTCCTTAATGAATTTGTAGCTTTTCTCAGGAGCACTTGATTTTCAAACCTCATATTATTAGTGGTGGGAACTTAGGACACAAATCAACACACAATTTAACTTTAGACATTATTTGCAATTAGGGTTTCCCAAATTAAGGTTGTGACAAGTTATGACAGATGCTGTCATTAAACCTGTGAATCGATATCTACATACTTAACTCACTTTCCAAAAAAGATTTATGATTACAAATAAGACTTCTTTTCAAAATACTCCATTATGACAAAAAAGTATAATTTGTTCAATGCATAGAAAATAGTCTATATGGAGGCAACAGCATTGGGCTGAGAATCTGCAGACGTAGGTCCAGGTGCTCGCTCTGCCACAAGGTGATGCATCCTTCTCTGAGCTGAATGAGATGATATCTCCCATCTTGTGACTCCCACAGTCAATTTCCAGATTGCACCATAATGACGTCATGTCCGTTTAATCATCAAAAACTATCGTTCTTCAATATCTTCAATATTTATTTTTCAAGTTTTTAATCTTGGTAACTTTCTATACTCATGTAAAAGTCTTCTCTGATCCTTGTTTTGCATTCTTTTAGGAGGTGGTCAGCAGGTGTGGCCACAAGAGGAGACAGAGGAGAGGCTCAGGAGAACAAAGTTATACTCACAGGTCCCAGAGAGGGGAGGCATGCCGGGCTACGCAGGGCCACATGAGAAAGACAGGAGCCAGGGGAAAGTTTAGGCTGAGGCCTTTTTTGTGGTTTCCGCAGGAAAGGCAGGGCAGGTGGACAGTTTAGAACTGGCTAGTGTGAATAATTCTGCTGGGTTCTGACCTGTAGGGGTGGTTCTGAGTTGCCTGGTACTGCCTGGCCTTGGGATGATTAAGGCCGAGGAAGTGTCTCCTAGGGTTTGCAGGCCAGATGAAGGAGGGCTGGCTCTGGGTTAGTTAGTTCACATATCAAAGGCATGATCCATAGCAGTCTCTCCCAGCTAGAAAGGGTTTTTTTTTAACATGCCAAAACATCACAATATAATATATATGCATATTGTATACGTTTGTGTATATATATCCCTATGTATACACACAATATATGCAATCCTCTAGCTGGAATTTCTCTCTTATCTCCTAAACCTTAGTATCACTTTGTCTGTACAACCCACATGGATTTTTCCCTTATTCTTCTTGCATGCAGCTATGTGCGGGTACCTTCTATTTTACTTCTAACTGGAAGCTCCTTGGGGGCAGAGCCTGGGACCCTTAGATCATTATTTTCTATAGAGGGGAAAGCATATTGCTGCTCCCCTTGTATGAGCTCTAGGACTACTCTTTAATGCACAAATAAATACTCAGCAGAGTATGTTACATACATATCTACAAAACCATATTCATACACATATTTTCGTATTTACTATTCAAATTAGTATAGAATATCAAGATTCAAAGATAAACTCTCAATTTAGCAAATACTTATAAGTTAATTTTTATATTAAGGTGGAGATTTATCTTTTTTTTTTTTTTTTTTTTTTTGAGACAGAGTCTCACTCTCTTGCCTGGGGCGAGTGCCCGTGGCATCAGCCTAGCTCACAGCAACCTCAAACTCCTGGGCTCAAGCAATGCTACTGTCTCAGCCTCCCAAGTAGCTGGGACTACAGGCATGCGCCACCATACCTGGCTAATTTTTTCTATATATATTTTTAGCTGTCCAATTAATTTCTTTCTATTTTTGGTAGAGACGGGGTCTCGCTCTTGCTCAGGCTGGTCTCGAACTCCTGAGCTCAGAATGATCCGCCCGCCTCGGCCTCCCAGAGTGCTAGGATTACAGGCGTGAGCCACCGCGCCCGGCCCCGAGATTTATCATTTTTTAAGCTTGTGGAAATAAGGGCCAAGAAAATGAAAAATGGTATATATTTTTTTAACTTTAAGCCAAGTAACATTTGCACTTGCTGGCAGGCTCTTCAGAATTTTTTTAGCCATTCAGTAGTATTTTATCTGTTAGTCAGACACTCTAAATGCTTGCCATCTTGCTGGCCTAGAACATGAACCTCTTCAAAAGAGAAAGAAAAATAATGACAACTCACCTAAATACTTTTTGTAAGGTTAAAAGTATCTACTGCATAAAAATAGATCAAATGGGCTACCTGGTATGTAGAATGTCCTCGTATTGGTGAAATGTCTTAAAACAAAATGTGGATAGGTTGAAAAGATATAAATCAAGCAGACAGCTTTGGAGAAAAGAGGATGAGTTTAGCATAAAAATGTACCCACGTGGGAAAGTATGAATGAGAATATCAATGAGGATATAAGTGATGGAGGCTTAAAGTAGTATAAACTGAATGTGGCCATACTGGGAATAATGGGAAATATCTTTTTTAGTGGTTAGGGATTCCCTGCCGTCATTTAGGAGCCTGAAGAATCTTTGCCGTGTTGGAGAGGCAGCTGCAGCCCCAGATTTCAGGATCCTCCCAGAACACCACCACAGAAGTGGGCCATTGGAGCTGCCACCTCAGTTACAATCTGGAAGATGGAAAATCAAGAAGCCACTGCTCCGGGTCTACCAAAGTTAAACGTATGCCCGCTTTCCAGCCCAGCAGTATCGTACATATGTTCACCAAAAGCCTTTCATTGGAATGTTCATAGCCGGGCTACTCAGAATAGCCCCCCAAATGAAACTACTCAATTGACCATCAATAGTGGGATAAATAAATTGTTATAGTTACATAACTACGTAGCAATGAGAATAAATAATCTACAACAATAGGCAACAATATGGATGAATCTTACACTGTTAAGCAAAAAAGTCAGACACAGGGAGTACATTGTTTTATTTCTAAATTTTAAATACAGTGTACCATACTCTACACCTCAGTCTGCAATTTGCTTTTTTTCCCCCACATTATGATTTTGAATTTAATCCATGGCATATATAGCTCTATTTCACTTATTTTTAACTGCTTCATAACATGTCATTGCGTGATAGTATCACGATTTATTTATCTGTTCTTATGTTGGAAATGTGGGTTGTTCCCTTTTCTATTGTTGTTAAAAACAAAGCTGCAACAAATACATGTGCGCACATGCTTGAGATCTCCAGAATTCCTGAGAGCTGGTTAAAATGTAGATTCTGATTCAGCAGGTCTGGGTGGGCCCTGAGATTCTGCATCTCTAATAAGCTGATGTTCTTGGTCCCAAGACCACCTTTTGAGCAGTATATGCAGTAAGAAGTAGAATTGTTGAGATAAAGGGTATGTGTGTCTTCAACTTTGTTTCCAAGTAATTTTTCCAAATTACTCTCCACAGTGGCACTGATTGACAC
The DNA here is from genome assembly GCA_004363605.1 of Indri indri. Lineage (NCBI taxonomy): Eukaryota > Metazoa > Chordata > Mammalia > Primates > Indriidae > Indri > Indri indri. The sequence continues at coordinate 12,940 of RJWJ010033049.1, forward strand.
CCTTACTGCATATGAGAGAGAGTTCCATCTGCTCTATAGCTTCAGCAGCTCTTGGTATTATCAGACTTTAAAATTGTTTAGATAATTATATAGTTTTTTTCATATGTGAATGTGATGTATAATATTCAACAGATTTTCAGATTTTGAACTAGCTTTCCATTGCTGGGGGAAGAACTCACTAGAGTTTGCTAAATTTGATATGTTATTATTAAAGATTTTTATATCAATGTTAATAAGTGAGATTTATCCATAATTTTCTTATACTCTACCAGTTTGATTATGATATTATGTTAGACTCATAAAGTGTTTCTTTTTATTTTCTCTAAGACAGTATATGATAGGAAGCATCTGTGGGGTGCTTTGTTTTGAGAGGATACAGTGTTGGGGAGAAATGATGACTTTTAATAAAAATTCAATTTTTTTAATGATTATTTGCCATTTAAAGATTTTCTATTTCTCTTTACATCATTTTTCTAAAACATTATCTATTTAATAGTTTTAAAATTGTTAGTGTAAAGTTGCTGCATTGTTTCTGTATTATTTCTTGCCACTATCTTTAAGTTTACTGTGTTTTTTATTTCTAGTTTGAGTTGAGTGATTAACTTAGTTATTTTTTATCTTTTTTTTAAATGAATTTTTCTAAGGCTATAAATTTGGCTCAAATACCATTTTAGATGCATCATAAAAATCTTGAAAATAGTACTTTCAATGGGATTAATTTCTAGGCCAAACGTGTTATCACTTCTCATGTAATCTTTTTTTAATCCTTTTTAGGAACACAATGTTAGGGTTCCAAGGAAATTACTTTTTAAAAAACTATTATTGTTAGTCTAATTTAATTGCACTATGGTAAGTGAAATTGTTTGATACTGATTCTTTGAAATTTGCTGAGACTTCTTTTGCGACCTATAAATAAATGGTCAATGTATATAAAATTTTCTGTGCATAATGGAAAAGATATCACAATTTGTCAGTTGCAGGGTTTATTTAATATATCGATTAAGTAGTTTATTTAGTTTTTTGCATATTCTACATCCTTTCTAATGTTTGGAATGCATGATCTATCAGTTTCTGAAAGGCATATAATCTCCATTCTGACTTTGGATTTATCAATTTCTTTTTGAAATATGGATGCTTTTAATTTTAGACAAAGACAGCTCTGGGTTCATAATCATGATTTTAGAAGAGGAAACAGTGCAATTTGGTGAGAGCAAAGGGAAGAGGAACTCTGACCCCGGACCTCTTTAATTTCATGAGTAACATGTTTAGTACCTGCTATTGTTTGAGTGTGTTCCCCAAATGCTGGAACCTTAATTCATCAATGTTTCAGTTTCGGGAGATGGGGCCTAGTGGGAGACGTTTGGGTCATGGGGGCTCCACCCTCATGAATGGATGAATGCTATTCTCCAGAGATTAGGTTAGTTCTCTTGGAATCAGGTTGTTATAAAGCAAGCCCAGGCCCTACTGCTTGTTTCTTTTCACATGTGCTCACTTGCCCTTCTGCTTTTCTGTCATACTATGAAGAAGCACAAGGCTCTCCCCAGGAGCTGACCAGATGCAGCTGACTGATCTTGGACTTTCCAGCCTCCAGAGCCATGAGCTAAATAGACCTCTTTCCTTTATAAATCATCCAGCCTCAGATAGTCTGTTACAGCAACAGAAAATGGACCAAGGCATTAACTTTATAGTATTTTTAATCATCCACATGATACATCATTTGAATCTGAAAACAACTGTGTGATAGGCTGGATATATCACCTCCAATTTATAGATGAACTACTGAAATTCATAAATACCTTGCCTAAGTTTAGATGGCACATAAATGGCAGATGAATTTTCCAGTGATCAAGAAATAGTGATCACTTTCAAGGAAAAAATAAAGAATCTATGTTTTGCATGAGTCAATTAAATATTTTGATATTCTATAATCAGTATTGATGTGGGTCAAATCAATGTGAATTGATAAAAAATCTGAATTATAAGATATTGCAAGTACAATTCATTTCTATGAGGTAAACTCAAACTAGGCTGACAAAATTTTGCTTCTGCAAAGGCCTCACCATTCATGAACACTAGAAGTGACTGGCAGCTAGGTTTCTGGGGCATGAGAGTAAGCATCCATATCACAGGATTTACTAGTTAAAATAACATGAAAGCTTATCCTGTTCCACCTTCCCACTCAGTTCAGAAATTCTCTCTTCAGAATGCTACACTAATGTTAGCCTCTGCTGACATTTCAACAAAAGGCATGTGTTTGTGGTTTAAAGTCCTCAAAAATAAAGCCCTTTCCTAGCAATGTTTCCCTTAAAATACTCCTTCATTCTGCTCATTTGCTTACCAAAATATCTGTTCATAGTTAGCTAAGAGTTTAATTTTGGTGTAGCTCAAATCTGAATTAATAGATTTTCTGTGTATAACCCAGAGGCAGTGAGAGATGTGTGGAAGGAGACGCACACACACTGAGAATCCGCAGCTATCAGCATAAGATTCTCACACTTCTAGACTGTGTATTCCTTCCCCACAAAGGAAGAAAAAGAGGAGCAGACCTCAAGTAACATTTCCCAGACAACTCACAGATGGCATCAAATGGAAGCCTGAAGGAACAGTCTAAGAGTGAAACCATGTTTGGGAGATGGGCAAGGTCAGCTGAAAGCATGTGTCATGATCCAGAATGTCCCTCAGGATAGTAAAAGCAATTGATTCTGCCAGATGAATTTTCTTAAAATATAGCATGCATCATGTTATCTTCCTGCCCAAAAAGCTCCCCAGGGCCTCTTTATGAATAAACCTTTGCAGTCTGGCTTTCAAAGCATGCTCACAGATGGCTCCTACCTGCTCTCATATGCTTGTCTCCTACTGGCCCTGCCTGGAGCAGCCCCAGAGTAGAGGTCACCTCAGAAGAACTTTCTAAGATGGGCTGAACCATGGTGTTTATTTTTGTCTTAGCCTCAGGTCACCATTCAACATTCCCAAGACTCCTTTGAACACTCACTAAGCAATTGCCTGCAAACCACTGAGTCTGCAGCAGACCCAGCTACTTCCCCAGCTGCACAGCACACAGAAGGCAGCCACCAAGTTCTTGTAGAATTAAATTGGCACAAAGATGACTTAGAAGAAGACCCCTGTCCAGCCTCTGCCTTTGCAATTTGACCCAGGACTCTCATGAGCACATCTTGGCTACCCAGACCCCACCTCGGGCTCTCCCTGTGTCCTCTCTCTCTTCTTTTTTCTTCCCTACACGCCCAATTTACCAACCTTGTTTTGGAAGTTCCCATGGGAGATTGATTTTGGCTTCCAAGGTGGTGTTCAGCTTTTCAATAAAGGAATCATGGTTTTCTGGTGGTTAATCATGAATTCAAACATTAACCTTTCCTGGAAGGAATCCCCGGGCAGTGCCCCTTGGGGGAACAACTTAATCTATGCACGTGTTGGCCTTGGAGGTCAGACGCTGGGAAAGATCATCAGGGTGGGATAGCTTTTAGATGCATGGCATCCGACCACACCGAAACCGGAGTTGCTTGCCGAAAGCCACCCTGGGCTTTGGCTAAAAGAAGCTCCAAATATGGCCCCCCTTAGAGATCCAAAAGTCGCGGAGCAGAATACAGGCCGTGGGAAGCCAGCTGACAAAAAGAGTCATTCATTTCATTAGCTCATAAGCAGGTCCGGAGTGCAAGTCCGGGATGGCGGGTCTGCTGACACCTGCTCTCCACAAGACACGGCGAGAACACCTCAGCTGCGCGAGCGACACGCTGGGGTGCAGAGAACCAGCGAGTGGTGGGGTCAGGGAGGAGGGCGTCTACCGGAAGGGAGCTCTAGGCGTCAGCACACCTTGGGGAAAAGGGCCAGGGCCGGACAGGGCGCTGTGTGTTTGGACCGCTAGGAGCTCGCGGCGCGTGAGACCGAGGCCCCAGTGAGGACACCCAGGTCCAAAGGCTGGCGGGCGGATGGCTGAAGGCTTCTTGGTGGGTCAAGGCAGGGGCTGGCACGGGCAGACGTTCATGTGGATATCTCCCTCTGCGAGCGGCGAGTGCACCAGTTCAGAGACACGCAGGACACCTCGAGAAGGCCCCCAGACCTGAGCGGAGCCTCCCACATAACCCGAACTGTAGCATATGGTCCCGTCATCTCTGAAGCCTCATAGTTAAGTGTCCTTCAGATGAGGAGCTAAATGCTAGCTCCCCACCCATATCTACATTAGAGATAATCCAGTAAAAATGAGTAAGTTATTTAAATCAAGAAGTCGGCCTGAATTAGTATCAACCCAAAAGTATGGAAGGAAACTGTGGTTTGCTAGGGAATGTAAATCGGTGGAGAAGCAAGTAGTTTTTACTTTTCACCCTATCTCCTCCTATACTGTAATTTGTTTAAATCCATTAGGGTATATTACATTTTTAATATTGAAATAGTTAATTAAAGCGAGATATTTTTATTTATTTGAAGTACACGCATAGTTAACTGGGCCTCAATGGAGTAGCAAGTGACCCATTTTTAAGAACACTTTGCAAACAATGAGTTAATATCCTTAAAGATTTTTTTCCTAGAAACATAAAATAGCACCCTCTGTAATAGAGCAAAGGTGAGCTCTTGCCTGTTCTAAAATGAACTACCAAATCCAAATTTAGCGGGATACAAATTTATAAATTTATAGTAGAGAAAATGGATGATGTGTTGCTGGTTTTCTTCCACATTGACCTTTAATTTTGATTATGTGGACTCCGGCCTGAGCCCATCTACTAATGCTTAGGTGCTCAGAGGAGGTATAATAAGTAGAGGCTGGGGAGAGGGGAGGTGAGAATAAAGGAAAAGAAAAAGAAATATAACTATATCCCAAACATTTTAGCAACTCCACCATTCGAGCTAAGGAAGTATTATTTCCCAATCCAAATTAGTTTGATTCTAGGTGAGACTTAAAAAAACCCAAACACCTAAAAATCCAGTTCTAATCCTATTTCTGTTCAGTAATAATATTAGTGTGTTGAAGTTATTATCTGCCCAAATCATTAGTGCTTGTTTGTGCTTTTTACTTTGGTGTCTTATACAGTTGTATGAATTTTCTACATTACTTGTACATCGCTAGGCAGTAGCCCTGTAAGTATCAGGCCAGGTGACTGACATTCCCAGAGAAGTGGGGTGGTCTAGTGCTTTCCACAAACCTTAGAGCCAAGCTGCCTGAGCCCCATGCCAGGCTCTG
>RJWJ010033050.1:0-18149 GCA_004363605.1 Indri indri
TTTTTTTATTATTGAAGACTTTTTAAAAGATCAATGTCTAGGGCAAAAATAACAATGTATGTGGGGTTTATAACACACATAGAGGCAAAATGTATGGCAAAAATAGCACAAGTAGCCAAGAGGGGAGAAATTTTCTAAGGTTCTTATACTGTATGTGAAATGGTATAATATCACTTGAAAGTAGACTGTGATAAGTAAAAGATATATGTTATAAACCTTAAAACAGCTACTATGATAATACAGGAGTTTCAGCTAAGAAGCCAACAAAGGAGATTAAACAGAATTTAAAAGAAATACTCAATAAATGCCGTAGAAGGGAGAAAAAGAGGAATAAAAGAACAAAGAACAGGAGGAATAAATACATAAATAAATCACAAAAAAGAGAGGGAGAGCAGAGGGGAGAAGACAAAGGAGAAGAAAGAGGAGGAGAAGGAGGAAGGTGGGGAGGGGTGGAAGGAACCATGGATTAAAAGCAGCCTCAGAGAGACAGCAGCCAAATGCAATAGACAACCCTGTTCAGATTCTGACTGAAAGAAGCCAATTATTAAAAAAAAAAAATTATGAGAAAATAGGAGAAATTTAATCCCTGATATTGTATGTATTGTATGAAATTTGGGGATTTCTTGTCAAATTGTGATCAGGGTAGTGTGGATTTTTTAATAATCTGTCTTACATTTTAGAGATAGATCCTGAAATATTTTAAGGACGAAATGCTATGAGGTCCAGAATACATTTGGAAACTGTCAAGACCGGTGCTGAGCTGATCCTTGTTGGAGCTTGGTGAGGAAGTCAAGGCAATGGTAGATTTACACTTCAACTATATCAATAACAATGTTAAACATGGATGGTCTAGCACCCCAGTGAAGAGGTAAAGACTGTCAGGTCAGCTTAAAAAGTAAGACCCAACTATATGCTGCCTATAAGAAACATGCTTTAAACATAAAGACACAAGTAGTTTAAAAGTAAAAGATGGAAAAATGTATGTGATGTTATATACAATTAATCTAAATAACCTAAATACTCAACAGTAGCAGATTGTTTAAACAAATTATAGAATATTCTGCAGTTGTTAATAGTATTGATGGAGATGTATATTTGTAGAGTTTGGAAATAATTATGATAATGTAAGTGAACAGGATGATATGGGAAATAATTTAGGAATGTTTTCCTTGAAATACTAGTGGAGATTATCTGCAGATAATATGAGTTTAAGTGATTTTATCAACTTTGCATTATTTGTTACTTAATAATAAATTTTGAAAATTAGCTGTCAGACAGACAACTGGGTTACATGCCTTTCTTTTGACTATACCCCAAGTTCCAAATACAGAAAGTGGATTATGGTTTTAGTGGTTCCCATTGCCCTTTGGAAACTTTTTAATTTTTTCAAAAATGAACTTTGGGATGATCAAGATATTCCTCCACTTTCTATCTGGCAACTTCTTATCCCCACACTTGTACTATGATTATATCTCCTAATTCAATATAGAACAATCTATTTGTGGTACAAGACTTTTTTAAAAAAAATTTCCAATCTATCTTTGTCTGATTATTTTGGTCTATTGTAGTTGCACAAGACACTCCTACTTCAAGCACATGCTTAGATATCATAGCATATTGAATTTGGATAAAAGTTTTTTCACACCTAGTCTTAGTTTATGTATTAAGACATAATAAAAGGTTTGCAGACCACACCTTAAGCAGTACTGATATAAACAACCATCATGGCACAGTGGATTATTCCCCTAGTGCTAATAATTGGTCCCAAATAATTTACTAATCACTAACCACTAAATTCAATGCAAACTGAATTGACAGGGATTAGTAAGTGGCAGTAAGCTTTAAAACAAGCCATAAAATAGAAACTTGGATCGGGACAGCCTTGAATCCACAGGAATTATTACCACATTGTTAAACCTCAGATGCTTGGAAATGCCACATTTTAATGCATTATCTCCTCACACAATGACTCCACATTTCTGTAAGTTTCACTTTTGGCTTATGTATTTTTTATGTTAATATGAGTAACATAGCAAATTTAATTCACTTAAAATATATGTTGCAGAGAACATGTGCATTCTTGGGTTAAATTTTTATTTCCTTCTGGAAGTCATTTTTGTTTTGAAGCAATAGAATATATTCATTCCATTTTAAGAAGAAAGTCAGTGGGAAAAAGTTTGCTATATAAAACCTTGCTTCACAGTTAACTTCCATATCTGTTCCACATATTGAAGTTTTTTTTGTTTTTTTTTTTTTTTTGGTATTCTTCTTCCAAGCTCTTACTATAGACTTGCAAAATGTTGAGAGTAGATGTGAAGGAATACACATTCTCTCTGCTGAAGCAATTTAATATATCTATTTCCAATTATTTTCTTAGGATTTTCATAAAATAGTTGAATAAGAAATATTGTTGCCAATTTTGTTGTCCAATCTCACTAAGTAATATCAACATAGCTGGTTTAAATCTTATTTTTCCAGGACGCATAACTAATTCTCATTGCTGTTTCTATTGGCAAATGTTTCCCTTCTTAATCTGATTCTTTTTATCTTCAAAAAATGAACCATTTTTCTGTCTACTAAGAACACCATGAGACAGAAAAGTATTTTTTAAAAAATTACCTTTCCTTATAGTCAAAACTAGAGTCTCTCAGACTGCCAAAATGATTTGCTTCTTTCCCAAATCAATTTTGTTAAAAAGTTGGGCTCGTAGTTTTTCCTAAAAGTTTGAGTAGTTAATTTAGGATCTGTAAATCAATCAAGTACCAAGTGCTAGTAGGAATATTCACATATAGCTAAAGGTGTGCCATAGGCTTATAGCTGAAAGTGAGGTCGAAGGAAAAACACTGAAGCTGACTAATTGGCAACAAGCTATTTCTGAACTTTTGCAATGCTCCACCTTCCTCAGCTTAATTAAGGAAAAAGATTTCTATAAAATCAAGGTCAAGAGATATCATTTCAAATTCTGAAGTTCAGAATGACAGTGTTAGCATGCTTTGCTATGGTGGACAATTTGAAAGATTTAAGTTGCCTAATTAAGACCAAGGTTGTAAATGTGTCTCTGCAACATCCTGGCAATGATTTAGGTTCCACCAACCCTTTTGTAGTTTCCTGGTGCCTAACCCAATGCCTAAGCCTTTTGCAATTTTTTATTACAAATTACATATTTTCCTTTTATTACAAAAATGGTTATAAATTCTGCACTAAAATTGTTTCCTTCCTCATTGTTTCCTTTTCTGTGTTCTAGTCTAACCAATCCTAGTCTAAAACACTCTTTTAAATGTTCCTTTTGCATGCTTTCTGTTTATTAGTATTTTTCTCCAGCAAAATTCCTTCCATCAGCTAACCATAAAGTTGCTGACTAAAGCTATTTTTATAAATAATTTATGGTGGTATTTGACTATAGTTCGGACGTGGAGTGCAAGCATACAATTTGGACTTTTCACTAACATTGTCTTCCTTGTATGTTCACTCCAGGGTGTATCCTGATGTTTGAAAAACAGAAAATTATCAGGGCTCAGGAGAAAGAGGAACAGGAGAAAGAGGAAAAAGTGGAAAAAGTGATGGAGCCTCTCTTCCTGGTTGCGTCCAGTGAGTTATGAGGTCAAGACAAAGTTATCACATTTCCTGTCCCTCCCTGCCTTCAAATCACTTTTAGCAACTGAGGACTGAAGATGTAGTATTTAATTATCTCTCCCTTCTTCACACCCAGAAACACTATTTAATTCAGGTCCTCATCATTTTTCACCTAAATTCCTGCAATAGCCTGTGAATTGCTCTCCTTGCCCTATCATCTTGTCCTGCAATCCATCTCTTACCAGCTACCAGAACGATTTCACTTGTAGCAAATTTGATCATGTTCCTCTCCCCGTTTAAAAATTCTTCCCACCACTGGCCCCAGGATAAAGGCCAATCTACTTTACATGCTGTGGGAGAAGGTACAGCCACTTATTAAAAATCCTCAGCCCAGAAGCAACTCATTATGTCTGATCACATGCCATTGGCTAGAACTTAATCACATGGTCACATTTATTTGCAAAGGAGGCTGGGAAATACATTTTGTTAATGTGCCTGGGCAAAGAGGGTAAGAATGTATTTGGAGGCCAGCTAGCCTTCTCTGACACAGTACATTAAAAAAAAAAAAAAACACCTTAGCAATCACAATAAATATTCATTACATGCAGAATTTTTCTCACTAGCAGAAAGAAGAGAATTGACATTTATTGAATGTCTATCACGTGCTTAGCATAGTTTTTCTAGGAGAGAGATTTAGTCTTACTCATCTTTCTATCTTGTGAACTTAGCAGATTGTCTAGCATACAGTAAACATTCCAAAAAAAATCTTTGCTGAACTGAACTTTATAAAAATGCAAAGTGTTTTAAAAATATGAATTATAACAGTATGTTTTTATAAGCTTGTTCATTTTTTCTTTTTTTTCCCAATAGCTATATCATTATTTTTTTCTTTTCTTTTTTCTAGTGTTACCCTGGATTGTGAATGCTTCTCTGCTCTGTTGCTAATTAAAACAAGCAGCTCACTTGAAGGTGAGGGTTGATTCTTCAACAGCTGCCTCAGACTGATTTCTGGTTGGTTCTGTCCTTACCAGAAAGATGATTCAGATGAGGTTCATGATTTTTATATATTTGATTGCTGATGACTAAGGATGGCTTTTCTGGGTTCCTTCTTAAGGAGAACATTTAGAAGGAAAGTGGGAATTGACACCCAAGTCATCACCCCTCTGGGCAAAGGAGTTCCATTCAAATTCCAAAGGAGCCTGTGCCCACTCACTCCTCTTTATGGTAAAAATAAATCAGAGCCATCTCGAGTTGAAATGTGGCTCAAAGACCCTGGTTGATGTTGATGACTTTTCTGTAAGAACTGGGAGTGGAGAGAAGGGAAGGGAAGGAATAGTCTCATATCCTGGGAGGTTTAGTGAAAGAACTTGTATCTCCGGGGGACAAAGGTTTAAAGAAGAGAGAATGCTGGTCTGGGAAGGAAAGAGCCTCCTCTTAGCCAGCCAGGTAAGTCAGCTCCACCCTTTTGATCAATGAAGAGACCCCTGCTGAAGGCAAATCAACCTCACAACCAGAAGGCAGGTGGGATCCTTCTGATTTGCACAGTAACCATCACTTGGCAGCTATGGGGCTGGCCCCGGTTAATTTCCAAGGACTCACTCATTGTTCTCTTTCCCACCTCCTCTGCATCTGAGAAACGTCAATGCCATTTGTAATCTTGCCCTGTGTTGTCTAGGTTTGGTCAGGAGAGGGCCGACTCCCAGGTTTACCAGGTCGAAGCAGGCCAACCACCCAAGCCCTGGACAGTGGCTTGTTCTCTCACCCTCATGCTGTTGGGGTTGTCAGTGGCGCCTCCATGGATGGCTGAGGACTCTTGAATCCAGTGAGTGGGTGGGACCAGCCAGTATTTCATTTGAACAAAGCCAGGATTCTCAAACCTGGGATACATATATTGATAACTAGCCACTCTGGCCAGAGGTGCTGGTCTCTGTCTCCTGTTCTTTTGTTAGAAGCTGCCACATTTCATGAGACTGAAAAGATTCTCATGCTAGGAGACTTGTCTTCCTTAGCTAGACTTTATCTATGGCAAATGTCATTTCCATAATAAGTTCTGGAACTGTCTCTAACTTTTAACTTCAAAATCAAATGCCAGTTTCCTTATCCTTTTCTAAGAATGACTTAGCATTGTCTTAAGTGATTCATCAACAAGATGCCAACATTTCTCTCCCATTTTCTCTTATCTTTGAGGCAAGACTCTTATAGAAGAGCAAATCTGTGTAAAGCTGGATTTAACTTTTTCTCTGCCTACACCCCAGGCTGGGGAGCCTGGGAGCAGAGGTTGAGGGGGTGTTGCTTCCTCTGGTTGCGAATCATTGAGAGAAGCTGAGACAGGGAAGTGGGAAGTACTGAACTCTGAACTCTATTCAGGGAACTGAGTGACAATTTTGGAGGTGTTAACTTTTGCAACAATTCTGAACAGTTTGCTCTTAAGCACTCGGTAAGAACTAGGGTGTCAAGTTATTTCATGTTTCCCTTCACAATTTTCTTAGCTGCTTTATAAATGTTCCTCACGACTCCACAACCAATTAGCTCTGTCTCTGAGCTATGTAGTAAACGTTCATCGGGCAGACAGGTCACACATTACCCTAACGGTAGGACCTGGCCATGGAATCAAAGTGTTCCTGTCATCCCTGTTTTGTACTTTCCCCGAGCGACCCTAAATACCTTGTAAAGTTGAGTAAACTGTCTAGATTTGAAGTGATCAGTGTTAAAATTGGTCAAGAAATAGTTAGGATGATATCATGTCCAGGAAATCTCTTGCAAAAGAAAGTACTTTTAGAGGAAACACAAAAAGGGAATTTTCAAATACGATTGGACTAGGACCACTGTGGAATTTTTTTTAGCTAACAGGAAATGCATGTGAAAGTTGTTTACCCTAACTGTCTGGGAGGGCACGGGGGATGAATGAATGAGTCCTGCTGTTCTTCAGAACTATAAATACCTCCCCGTGGGTGCTGGCACTGGTGTCCACAGCAGCAGGGCTCAGGGCGCATATCTAGTATGAGCAGTTGTCACTTCTCTCTCCCAAACCTGCCCTGGACCAAAGTTCTTCCTCAAATTTGCAAACTTTGGAGTCATTGCATCCTTTGTGTTTGTCACTCCTGTTGGCTTGCACCCCTGAGGACTCTCTTTTGTCAGTTTAACAAAGATCATTCCAGAGCAAGAGCATGAAGAAAGGGTGAGGCAGTCATGAGGCTTTAGATCAGCTTCCTTTCTCTGTCTTTGAGAGGAAACAAAACAAAACAAAGGGAAAAAAAATTTAATAATTTCTCTAAATTTTCAAATTACAAAGGTTTGTAAACGGTTACTCAAGATGATAGTGATCAGTTACAGCGGAAGAATCGCAGCCAGAAAAAAAAAAAAAAAGACAACAGAAGATTAGGCATCAATTCCTGACTTTTGCTCTCACAGTTGTGAGAATCTGGGCAAGCCACTTGTCCTCTCTGGGCCGCTGCTTCCTCACCTGTAAAATCAGGGCCTGTTGATGCCTATCCCACAATGTTATGGTGGAGATTAAATGACATAATGTGCCTGTCACAGTGCCCGACACATGGAATGTTATGTCCAATCAACATAGTTCTCTGTGTCACTTCATTCTACGTTCTAAAATGTACTCTACATGGCTATTCCAAAACTATATAGTCTTTTTCTCCCATCCCAACATTCATCTTGAGTTGTGGATAAAAAGGAGTAAATATCTGAGTAACGTAATGACATGTACTTTAAAAATGAAAAGAGAAGCTTCTTTTGTATATTCCCTTTTAACTGTGAGATGTGATTCCAGGAAAAAACTACATTTTAGGGGCTATAAATCTGGCTTATAATTACCAAAGTTTCTTGAACTGCTTCAAAAATATGATTTATTTTTCCTCTGTATATCTAAGCATCACTGACTTACATAATTTTTCTCCTCCACATTTTTGACAGTCTTTTCTTTCTCTATATGATTGAACTCTTTGCTTAAGCAGATGTCAAATTGTCAGAGCTGTAATAAATTTCTCACAAATCTCCGTCTCACTTTTATCAAGGATTTGGCCCCATCTAACAAAGCAATCTCATCATCAGTCAACCACCAGACTTCAGGAAAGTCATTACTGGGGGAGATCCACACTCCCCCTGCCCCCAACGATGAGAATGTATGAGTAGCTGAAACTCATGTTCAAGAAGGCTAAAATCTTCCCACAATACTTTATCCTGGGTTCCAGTTAGATTCCTTGGCCTCCGTAAGCAAGCAGTAGGGAAACAGGCAATATGAAGACAGAGTTTTGCTTATTAAAAACAGATGGCTCAGAATGCCTTCCTGTGGTAAACTGATTGAGAGAATAACCCAATCCTCTAACCGTCTCTGAATCTGTCCCCTTTCCAATGTGACTTTGCTACTTCTCCCATCATCTCAAGCATAGTCTATTTTCCTGTTCCTTCTATCTGGGTTGCCCTGTTGATTGACTTTGGCTAATAGAATGTGGCCTCACCTCTGAACCAGGCCTTATGAAGCCTTCCACGCCTCTATTCTCTTCCCTGCACCATGAGAATAAGCCTGGCCTAGCTTGCTGGATGAAGAGAGAGCATGTGCAGCAAAGCCAGTCATCCCAACCAAGATCATCTCACATGAATCAAAAGCCAGTCAGTGGTCGGACATAGGAGTGACCCCCCCAGCCAAGACAAGAACTGCTTAGCCAAGCCCAGCCAGGATCAGTGGAACTATCCAGCCAACCCACCAAGTCAGGAGTGAAATGTTTATTATTTTATACCACTGAGGTTTTGTGGTCGTTTGTTATGCAGCATAACTGTAGCAATAGATAACAATACATTAATTACCAAAGAAATGGTGGGAGCTCCTGGAATAGCCAGGGAGATTTGTAGAGAGGCTGCCTTGGGATGGGAAAGGAGAAATTCTGCGTTTGTCTGCACTAAGGCAGTTAAGCCTCTGAGGTCACGATTCTCAAACTGGAGCACAAATAACCAGGGATCTATGACTAAGATGCCAGGGGCAAGGCAAAATTACATGGCAAACATGGTACGTCTTACTGGAATATGAACTTTCTTGTGGACTTCAAGGACAAAAGTAACGTAGCTTTTCTATCACACAAAAAAGTTTAAGTATGTTATAAAACAGAATGTAAAGTTCAAATATATATTTTTGATAAAGTGCAAACACCCCTTTCTCTCTTCTTGCTATGGACTGAGTGTTTGTGCCCCCCTCCCCAAAGTTCATATGTTGAAGCCTTAACCCCAATGTGATGGTATTTGGAGGTGAGGCCTTTGGGAGGGGGTTAGGTTTGGATTAGGTCACGAAGGTAGGGCTTTCATGACGTGATTAGTGTCCTTATAAGAAGAGGAAGAGACTGGAGCTTGCTCCCTCTCTACATGTGAGGACCCAGGGAGAAGTCAACCCCGGAGAAGGCCCTCACCAGAACCTGACCATGCTGGCACCTTGGTCTTGGACTTCCAGCCTCCAGAATTGTGGGAAATAAATTTTTGCTGTTGAAGCCAGCCAGTCTATGGAATTTTGCTGTGGCAGCCCAAGGTGACTAAGATATTCTTCTCCCAGCCATGGGTTCACTCTCCTCTGACAGCAGATTAATACTTTCTGAAAAATTTTAAAAGCACTACTCTGGGTAGTGATTTCCAAATTTTTCTTTTGCACATACTGCTCTCCCATCATTAAAAGCCTTATTATGCCCCTTGCCATATCCAAAAAAAAAAACCCCCAAAACAAACAAACAAACAAACAAACAAAAAACCAAAACATACTTTAAACCTTAACGTAGTCTATGGGGATGATTATCAAGCTTTACAGATCTGGGGATATTTAGAATTAAATTTCTAATTATGTGTTATGTATGCTTTTACAATCCTTCGATATTCTCTATGGTCTAGTTTACTCCCTGTGAGAAAAGAACAGGCGAACACTCATCCAATGAGAAAACCAATGTTTCACATTTGAGATTAGAAGGATGCCAGGCCCAGTTGAGTATGTGACCCCGTGTTCCATTTATTTGTTTCTCATCCTGACACCAGTAGAAAGCCCTCCTATCTGCTGTTCTGGGAACCAAATTTGGTCCTTCGGTCCCTCAGTTGTGGGCAACTTCAACTGTCATTACAAGTGTATCCTCAAACTTGTCATGGGCTGAATTGTGTCTCCCAATATTCGTATGTTGAAGCCCTAACCTATAGTACCTCAGAATGTGACTCCTATATATTTGCAGAGAGGGCCCTTTATAGAGGTAATTAAGTTAAGATGAGCCCATTATGATGGACCTTAAATCACTCTGACTGGTGTCTTTGTAAAATGAGGAAATGTGGGCACACAAAGGGCCACCAGGGATGTGCACACACAGAGGAAAGACCATATAAGGACACGGGGAGCCATCTGCAAGCCAAGGTGAGAGGCCTCAGAAGAAACCAAACCTGTCAATACTTTGACCTTGGACTTCAACCTCCAGAACTGTGAGATAATAAGTTTTTGCTATTTAAGTCATTCCATCTGTGGTATTTCATTAGGGTAGCCTGAGCATACTAATACATTATCCTAGGAAACCAGCTTTAGTTCTTCAACTGTCTATAATTTTTGGTTTTCTTAAGTGCTAAGAAACAGAAAAGTGTCACTTTCATTTCTCGTTGAAAACTTTCTGTTAGCTCTCTGTCTTCTACCCAGGGTCTCCAGAATGACCCCTCATTGTTGGCAATTGTTCATAATATCTTTTTAAACAATGCATGTTGCTATTGGGTAGTGGATCATCTTGTTCTTGTAGTTAATAATGATGGGGGGAGAGTCAAGAGCTGACTAAGTATACCCAAGTACACTTGGCCTGTTAGCCCTGGTGCTCAGAAATGATGACTACCAACCTAGCCTCTCTCTGTCTCTCTTTCTCTCTCTCTCTCTCTCTCTCTCTCTCTCTCTTTCTGAGATTTTAGCACATTATGAAGGGAGAGCAAAGCCACTGGTCAGAAGCCTAGGTAGAAATTGGAGAGATGAAGTAGGCAGGGACGTGTCAAAGAGAGAGATGGGAAAAGAAGTCATTGGCCAAAGGCCCACAGCCCTACCTCCCTGCTGGATACCCATGAGCAGCAAGTCAGGGGAGTTTACTTGGAGGCTGGGAGGAGAAGGGAGTGGGAAAACAGGAGAACAGTGACTCAAGCAAGAATTATTCTCAGGTTGGTTAGTGATTGCTGCTTTTTATTTCCAGGATTCTGGCCTCACAATAAATTGTTTTGAGTATAAGTATGCTCCATGCAATATTTGGGACATACTTATATGAAAATCATTTGTTATTGATCTGAAATTCTAATTTGACTGGCACCCTGAGTTTTATCTGGCAACCCTCTGCAAGAGTCAATTCTCCATGTAGCCAGAGAAGTCTTTGTAAAATGTAAACTATATCACGCAACATCGGTGAGCCAAGCCTCCCATTCTCCCTCAAACTTGAGGCCTTAGTTCTTGCCGTGACCTGCAAAGATGTGCTCATCTCCCACCCACCCTCTGCCTTGCCCATTACATCTTTGTTCCAAAGTCACCTCCTTGGAAAGGCCTTCCCTAGTGACTCTCTCTAAAAAGCTACTTCATCTGATACCGTCTGTCCCGTTATTCACAGCACATACATTGTGTCTATTTGTTATTGGATATCTTGCTTATTAGAATGCAAGCTCTGCAGGCTCAGAGTCTCCAGTCACCATTTTTACTCCTGTATTCTCAGCACTGAGAACTCTACCTGACATATGATAGGTTCTCAACAGAGTTGTGGAAAGGATAACTGAACCCAGATGTTATAATCAATATACAGCAAAACTTAGCATATTGGTGCCAACTAGCAATTAGTAAACTGGGATCTGCCTATAATTTTTAAGCGGATTAATTAAAAATAATTGTCGAAGATTATTAATGTTCCTAGACTCCTTGGAGAATCAACAAAAACAAGAGTTAAGAAACTTCAGCTTCAGAAATTAGTAAGGATGACTTACATTGTTGATGTTCAACCACTCTTTGTTGAATGCATATATAAAAATTTCTTATTTAAATGTGTTTGCATTAAAAAAATACCCATGCTTATTTCTTCATTATGTTAATTTATTCCAACTCTATATTTTATAATAGATTTCTTACATTTCCATAAATAGGGATAAATATAAGAAATATATTTCTTGTATGTCCATATGGATAGCTCAAAGTGTACTTTCTTCCATCATCCAGTCCAATTTTTCTGAGCTTATGTGTCTTTAATGCATCTTTTCTTTCTTCTTCCCTAGAATGGGAAGATATTTCATTTTAACTATTATCGTTTAGAAGAAATGCATAAAAATAGCTGTAGGATTCCAATGGAAAGTGAAAATATACGAAATATTAAAATCTATAATTTTCAAAGTAACAGTGTCTCTCATCTTTAAATGAAAGGAGAAATTAAAAGGCCCAGTCAAAGGAAAACTTAACAGAGAGCCTTTCGGGGTAATACACTGCAGGAGAGCCTACAGAGCTGAAATCAGGGTGAACCTTCGCAATGTGGGAAGTCTGGTCCTATCCGTTTTGCATTCTTGTCTTGGAGCAATTGACTGTAACTTCGAAACATAATGAATGAATTGTGTTGCATCACAGAAAGGCTGGGAGTGGAGGGACAGCGGGAGATGCAGGGGAAATGTCAGACTAGAGTGGGAGCTAAGAGCCTGTACTTGCATTCATTCGCTTCACACAGCTGAGGGCAGCAAATCGAACTGGGCGACACTGAAAGAGACGGGGAATTATATATTTTTTTCTTAATTAAATGTTTCTTGTGTTTTCCTTCCTGGTCTTGACTAGTATTTATTTTTCTCTACTTGTATCAAAGAGCAGCATGACATTCTGAATGGGGGAAAATTCAGCGTTTCTTCTGGTTGTGTGGAAATATTTACTGGCAGCGGGCAAGAATATGTTCCTGCAAAGGGAAGGCAGCATTTGTCAAAGATTTGCTTGGATCCCGCCTTCCTTGTTGGGAATAGTTATTTACTCTTAATTAGCCCTAAATACAGTTGAGTGCAAGAAGGGCTTTATTTTAAAATCATCATTGCTATTTCAAATCCGACTGTGATAGAAAAGAATGACTGACAGTGATTAAAAGGGCAGTCGATGGGCACATATCTGAAATCATCATCAATAATAAAATCTGATGATAGGAACAACATGTAGTTTATGTTCCCATAAACATAGATTTAGTGCAAGTAAGCCCACATAATAGTACTTGCAGCAGGGGCTGAATTGCTCTGAATTTAATTTAGAACAACATAAAAGATCCAGTATCAGCTGCAGGGCACCAGGCTGGGTTTCAGCTTGGGGGAGGCATCTGTTATGAGAACTAAAGCAATTTCTGCAATTTGTACTGCACTTTTTCCATTTAGGAAGAACCTCGTAAATACCTGGGCTCTCTTAAGGCGATTGCACCTTTCCAGGGTGTCCGAGAGCAGTCAACCTTCTCAGCTGCCCCATAGGGCTCTCAATCACCCCCTCTCAGTCACACATACTCACATTTTATAGCTAATTGAATCTCTTTTTATTATTTCTGGCTTGTCACCCTAACGTAAGTGAATTATCCTGGATATTCCTTGCACTTAGGCTACTTTGAGGAGCAGGGGAAGAACAGATGTATTAGTACTTCCAGTGGGGAAGGGAGGGACTCAACGATGGTGCCCACCTCTCCACTCACGGACCACCTAGCGGTGGGTGGGGTGGTGCAGGAAGTCTCCCTCTCATTGCTGCATTACCTAAGCTGGCTTTCTGCCACCTTGGGCCTGGGCCAGCATTGTCATGTTTTACCTACCTAATGTTTTCAAATCTGCATACCCATTGACCTCCATTGTTCCCAGTGCACAACCCTAACCCGACCAGAGGTTTCTCTGATCACACCTACCCGTCAGGACTGTTCCTACCCTTCCCATGACCTCTTGCCATGGGATAAAGAGTGGAGGAAGTCCCTCTCCATTGTTGTCCGGAAGGGATGCCCACGCTTCCTGTTCCAGGACGAGTGACAGTTCTTTCAGTGGAAATGGCCACTCCCCCCAACCCCGCCCCCAGCTTCATTTTAAATGCAAACTTTACCCTGGGCAGATTCTGGCAATCTTGATCTAGTGGGAGCAAATGTATCTGCTCTTATTTAAATCTGCCATTATTTAAATTAGATCTCTATTCAGGAAAGCCGATCTCATCCCCCAAGCCCTGCCTGCCTGGCAGGGAGCGGAGCATCCTGTGTGCTCTTCAATGCGTTGTCAGCCAGAGTTCCCCCGAAAGCAGCTTTCCTGTGATTTCTCCGGGCACAAAGTCTCTGATCCCACCAGGGTGAAGATTAGCATTTTGCTAGGCTGGGTTTTCATACTAGATGAGGTCCAAGTGGAATGAAGGTCATTCTTTTTATTTTAGGAGAGATTTAAAAGTAAAATTTCTTTCACAGAGACATTTTGCAAACACAGGTAATTTCCATAGGTGACTCACAGCGGTTAACTTACAAACCTTAGAGGAAAAAAAAGGAGGTGGCCAGCTGGGTGACACGAATGCACTTTCATTAACCAGAAGACCCAAAAACCTTTAATCTCCAATGTGAAAGTTTTTATCATAATGATTGTTAGAGACCTGCTCGTTGCTACTTGCCACACTAAATCAGCCTCAGGAAGTATATATGGAGATTTAAGTCAAACCTGCAACCCAATGCAAAAATCAACCCAGGCCATGCTTCCCCAAGAAAATACAGGGACGACAAATAAAATACAATTGCTATTTTGTAGAACAGCTTCCATAAGTCTCTCTTGGCTCTGGGGAAATGAGCAAGATGTTCTTTGTGAAGTTCATACTGATTAGACCAAATGTGGCCAAAGAAAATCTTATGTCTCCTCCATCTTTCTACGCCCAATCTCTGGTGGATAAGGCAGGGCTGCAAATGGCCTACAATATACAATCCCTATAATTTCAGGATGTGAAATGTCTGAAATGGCCCTTTGGAGAAATTACAAGTTGAATTATGTGACTTTAGCGAGAAGCCAAGTCAGTGGAGGAAAGGACCGTTTGGCAGTTACTAATGGAAGAAATTTACAGCACTGGGCTACCTGGTCTCGGCTTGCAGGGTGGTTGACAGAGTGAGGCCCCAAAGGACTGCACGAGGCTGGAGTAGAGATCAGGCTGACTGCCTGTTCCCATAAAGTAAATTGTTCTAACTTCAGGAGCTCTCCAACTTGTCAGACTTGAAATGCAAGATGTTCAGTATCCTAATGCTCACGATAATGATGTGAAAGAACAATGCACTGTATTAGAAAGTCCAGAGCTCTAAATATTGACGCCAAGGCTTGGGATTGGAGGTGTTACCCATTGTTACGGATGGCTGGGAGAGCTCCCCTTAAATTTGTTTTTCATTAATTTATTCAACAGATGGTACCTGTGAGCTTACTGTTCTCCAGGCACCATCCTCAGCACTGGAGTTGCGTCGGTAAACTAAAGAAGAAAAGGTTCCTGCCCTCATGGTGCTTACATTTTAGTCAAAGGAGACAGACAATAGGGAAGTGGACATCTAGCAGGTCATATGTTAATGGCTGTGGTGGAGGAGAAATAAAGCAGAATAAGGGGATAAGAGACACAGAGTGGGGGACTCAGTCAATCCTCTGATTGACACAAGCACACATCATAAGAGAGGCCCAGAAAAGTCAGGTGATTTGCTGGAGGTCACACAGACAAGACAGCGAGTGCTGGATTTGGGACTTGAACCCAGGCTTTCCAACTAGCACCAAACTTGGTAACAAACAACAGTTGTCATTGACTGGGCAGCTGCTCCATGCAGGCATTGTGCGAGGTGCTCTGCCCATGTTGAGCAGGCGCCGGGGTTCGTAATGGAAACCAACGTCGCATATACGCCCACTACCCCAGAGCTTTCTTTGTGTCTGCTAACACTCCCCGTCACCCCTTGGCATGTGTCAGAGTTTAGGAAACAAGAGTACCTCTTCTACCAAAACACTGTCAACCTTGTCACACTGTCAGCCCAATGAGCCATCAACGTCCTGCTACCTCTCCTGCCTCGTCTCCTACCCCCATGCACACCACCTGGCCTCCTTGAGGTTCCTTGAATATGCCAAGCACACATCGGCCTCAGGGCCCTTGGATGTGCTGTTCTCTCTGCCCAAAACAACTTGTCATCAGATACCTTCATGGCCATTCCTTCACATCGTTCAGTCCCCTGTTCCAACACCATCTTAAAGGGATGCATTCCCTGACCAAGAGACAGGAACAGCACATGGCTCTGTGCTTGTTCCATCACTTTCCACCTCCATCTCCCTTACACCGCTTTATTTTTCTGCACGGCTCTTATCACCTCTTGACACATTTCGTATGTTTTTTATTGTCTGCCTTTCCTTATTAGAAGCTCTTTTTCGTTTACTTCTGTTTCCCCAGCAACTAGAACAAGGCCTGGCATATGAAAGGCAGTCAATAAATAATTGTTAATAAATTATTAAACCACGGGGAATGTACCTTATTAACAAGATCTGTGCATCTTGAAGAATATTGTCAGTTTAACAGAGGAAAAAAATGTAATACTTTCCAGATCCATCATACTTTTCTAGGCAAGGTTAATGTCCCCTTACAATAGTACAACACAATTCCTTTGGGACAGGTATGATAAGGAGCCATTTCTTTGGGCTCCTGTCATCGGAGACTCATTGCAAAGTGGAAGCCATTCATGTTCTGAGACAGGAAGCTTTTGCTCCAACGTAGTTCTGGGTGCTTTTTAGATGACATTGAGGGAAGAATGATTGAATGGTATGAAAGATTTACATATTCACAAACGAGTGCCTAATGCCATCTACAAGTTAGGAAGCTACCATAGCAGTCCAGGAAAAAGATGTTGGTGCTTCAGACTAGGGTGATGATGAAAAAAATAAAGAGAAGTAGATGTATTTGAAATGTATATGGTTCTTGTGGATAGAGCCAACAAGATTTACTGAAGAATTGATGGGAAGGAACAGAGGGAAGCAAAAAATACAAAGACAATTCTTAGGATTTTGGCTTCACAATGGTATTTACTGCAGTGGGGAAGACTAGAGCACGATAGGGGAAAATCCAGGGTTACCTTTTGGGATTTGACAAGTTTAAAAAGTCTATCAGACATCCAAGTGGAGATGTCAAAGATTAGGATAAAGCTCTGGAACTGAAATAAATTTTGGAGGTATCAGGATAAATATGATATTTAAACCCTATGAATGGATAAAGCCCCAAGATGGAGCCTTGATGTACGGCCTTCAAAAGCAAGGTCATAAAATGACTTGGCCTGGGTTGGTCTCAGCTCTCTCTCTTCCTCTCGATGCTCACCCTTGGAACCCAGCCACAGTATCTTGAGGAAGCCTGGGACACGTGGAGTGGCCATGTGTAGGCATTCTGACTGAGGTTTTAGCCAATGATGGGCATCAACTATTCCAGCCCCAGCCTTCACATCTTCCAGAGGAGGCCCCAGACATGGTGGAGCAGAGATAAACCATCCTCTTCTGCCTTGTCTGAATTCTTGACCCACATAATCAGTGAGCATAAGAAATAGTAGTTTTACACCACTGAATTTTGGGGTAAGTTTTTACACATATGGTTACTGTCACTTCCCTTTCAGGGCATGCTCCTTGGTTTTCTTGAGCTAACATTTAAACAGTCTGACTGCTCTGCGGCTGCCATACTAGAGACTTCACATGGAGACCACATAGAGATGGAGGGAGACGTGGGAGGAGCTCCAGCTGTGGGAGTCCCCTCGTGTAGTGAGTCTTCCCAACGTCTGCCAGACATGTGAATGGATGAGCCTTCAGATGGTTCTAACCCCCAGCCTCAAGCCACCTAGCTGGCTCTCCTGGGCCCTGCCCCAAGAGTGGATTTGTGATCTGTTATTGTTTCAAGCCACTAAGTTAGTGTGCTTTGATATGCAACATTAGAGAACTGCAGCAGTGAACTTATCAAGGAAATGCAGTGATTAGCATGAGCTGAGGTAATGGCAGAGTGGATGGGAAATGAGAAAGCGAAACAACATGGAGTCAACTCTTTCAAGAGGTTGAGCTGGGAATGGAAATTAAGAGCCAGGGTGATACTATGAGGAAGATGTGGACATACCTTTTTTTTTTGTCCTAAGACGGGAGATGTTAGAGCAAATTTGCAGGATGTTGAGAATAATTCTGCAGAGAGGTGGATATTGATTTTTAAGAGCAAAGAGAGATAGATCAAATGAACAAAGTCTTTGAGAAGCTGTGAAAAGCAGTCTTGGGCTTGACCTTCCCCTACACTAGGAGAGAAGAAAAGGAAGATGGGTGTGGTGGGTGGAGGTGGGTTTGCACATTTGTTGGTGGGAAGATGAAGGTTTCCATCTGCCTTAGTCTGCTTGGGCTGCCATAACAAAATACCAGAGACTGTAAATAAGAGAAATTTATTTTCTCATAGTCTGGAGACCAAAAGCCAAGACTGCCACTAGGGCTGATGTCAGGTAAGGGCTTTCTCCTTGGGTTGCAGATGACCAGCTGCCTTCTCACATGGCAGGGAGAAAGTGTGCTCTGGCATCTGTTCCTCTTCTTGTAAAGGCATCAGCCCTATTGACTTAGGGCCTCAC
>RJWJ010033051.1:0-18123 GCA_004363605.1 Indri indri
AATCCTAGCACTCTGGGAGGCCGAGGCGGGCGGATCGTTCTGAGCTCAGGAGTTCGAGACCAGCCTGAGCAAGAGCGAGACCCCGTCTCTACCAAAAATAGAAAGAAATTAATTGGACAGCTAAAAATATATATAGAAAAAATTAGCTGGGCATGGTGGCGCATGCCTGTAGTCCCAGCTACTCGGGAGGCTGAGGCAGTAGGATCGCTCGAGCCCAGGAGTTTGAGGTTGCTGTGAGCTAAGCTGATGCCACGGCACTCGCCCCAGGCAAGAGAGTGAGACTCTGTCTCAAAAAAAAAAAAAAGAAAAGAAAAAAGAAAGAAAGAAAAGAAAATTAGTTCATAGATTTTTTTTCCCTTTTCAATGATATGTTCACACATCAAAATCACAGTTCTACATTATTTGCCAAACGTGTCATTCCTAATCTTAGTCCTTTTTAGACATACCAAGCAGGTTGGGCAGTTGCTGGTCTCATTTAACCCGGAGTTTTTCTGATTTAAACCTCCTTCATCACCAGGCTTGCTTTTGAGATACTTTAGGTTTTAGGTATGCTAAGACTGCAGTCCTCAACCCTCCAGCCTTGGACAGGTACTGCTCAGTAACCTGTTAGAGACCAGGATGCAAAGCTCTGCCATGCCCCAAAGCTCCACCATGCCCCTTTCCCCTGGCCATGGAAAAATTGTCTTCCATGAAACTTAGGAACTGGGGAGCCACACAGCTGGCAGCATGAGGTGAGGTGAGCACCAAGTGAGGGAAGCTTCATCTGTATTTACAGCCACTCCCCATCTTTCACATCACTGCCTAAGCTCCGCCTCTCCCTCCACCTCTGTCTGTAGAAAAATTGTCTTTCATGAAACTGGTCCCTGGGGCCAAAAAGGTTGGGGACTGCTGCCCTAAGATATCTTGAAATGGTACCAGTTCATCATACTCTTCACCACATCAGCCTTATGTTCCCTCATTGACATATGAAGATATTTGGGTTGGGGGGGGTTCTTTTTCAGAATAGGAATAGTCTTAAAGTTGAGTTACCAAAATCCTTATACTTAGGGAAGTGATTAGGTATAAGTAAAAGCAACTGGTGTCTGTGGTATTGACATTACGATCATCTGATGTTGAAACATGGATTCATGTTATAATAAGACTAATTCAAGCCAATACTTCCCTCAATAAAATTGGACAGCTCTCTACTGTCCAATTCAGTTCTATGGGCAAGGATATGTCTGGACATAATCTACAAAACACCACAATTAGAACAAAAAATCAAAGATTTAGCAAAAAGAATGATCTGGTCCAAATAAGGTTAACTAATCATATTACCTATATAACAATAAACTGACAGAAACTGATATTTCATCTGCAAGTAAAAGATTATTTTTCTTTTACCTAGTTATAGCCTAAAGACATGCTTTAAAGATAGAAAAGTGGGCAGGAGTTTTATTGAGCACACTGATCTATATTCCCTAACAAATTTCCCCATTCCTTAACTAAACTTTAATAAAAATGTTAAGTTTTAGGCACATATTGTAACTTGGTGTTCGTCCATACAGAATTATTTTTGTAAGAAATTAATCTCAAATATTTTCAACTTCATATTTTATATTCCCTTGGGGCCAAAGGACCATTAGGACATGGGTAAAACCAAAGATAAACCATCTGGGCCAGGGGCAGTGGTTCATGCCTGTAATCCTAGCCCTTTGGGAGGCCTAGGCCGGAGGATTGCCTAAGGCCGGGAGTTCAAGACTAGCCTGAGCAACATAGCAAGACCCCATCTCCTCAAAAAACAGAAAGATTAGCCAGCCATGGTGGCACGCACATGTAGTCGTAGCTACTTGAGAGGCTGAGCCAGAAGGATTGCTTGAGCCCAGGAATTTGAGGTTGCAGTGAGCTATGACTGCACCTCTGCAATCCAGCCTGGGAGACGCGGTGAGTCCTTGTCTCAAAAAATAAATAAATAATAAAATAAACAAATTTGAAAAACCATCTGAATATCCTATTTTGAAGTCAAGTACAGGATTATGTAAGAGGGTCATAGAAATCTACCCCCTCACACACATATAAGACAGTCACAACCTAGATAACCCTTAATTCACTCAGTAAATACTAAGAATCAACTATATGTACTTAGCAGGCACTGCAAAGGATATAATACTGTAAAGAAGATAGAAATGATCCCTACCCTCATGAAGCTAACATTCTATTGGGAGAAATACACATTAAACAATGAATTATTTATTTAATCATAATTACAGTAAACATGAGAAGTAGATACACATGGTGCTTAGGGACTCAATCTAGTATGTGGTGATCAAAGAAGTCTTAATTGAAGAAATGGCACTTGATCTGAGCTTTGAAGAATGGGTAGGATTTAAGTAGGCAAAAGGGGAGGAGAATGTTCCAGTTACAGGAACTAAGATGTGCAAGGGCTTGGTTACAATGATCTGATTCAGAAACTAAAGCTAGACCAATGTAGCTATAGCAGTGAAGAATGGTAGGAAAGCTGTAAAAAGTAAGCAGCAGCCAGAATCTGCAGAACATCATAGACCATAGTAAGGAATGTGGACCTCATCCTAAGTGCAATGAGAAGCAAAGGTTTTAAGCAAGACAGTAATATGATCTGACTTACTGTTTTGAAACAGATCACCCTGGCTTTTGTGCCAAGAATGGATTAAAGGCAGAAGCAGAGCTAGTAGGGTAGCATTCTCAAAAACTAACACTGTCTGTGGCCTCACGCGGTGGCTCACGCCTGTAATCCTAGCACTCTGGGAGGCTGAGGTGGGACGATTGCTTGAGCTCAGGAGTTCAAGACCAGCCTGAGCAAGAGCCAGACCCTGCCTCTAATAAAAGTAGAAAAAATTAGCGAGGCAACTAAAAATAGAAAAAATTAGCCAGGTGTGGTGGCGCATGCCTGTAGTCCCAGCTACTCAGGAGGCTGAGGCAGGAGGATTGCTTGAGCCCAGGAGTTTGAGGTTGCTGTGAACTAGGCTGATGCCACAGCACTCTAGCCTGGGCAACAGAATGAGACTCTGTCTACAAAAAAACAAAAATATAAAAAAAACACACACACTAACATTGTCTTTCAAAAATAATATTTTGATGCGATGGCCATTAAGACAATAATGAAAAGACATTGCTGAAGCAATGTGAAAGAAGAGCTTAAAACATACAGAAAAGGTCATTCGAAAGTGGTACTTTAGAAGTTAATGACACTAACCCTGCCCACAGACTCATTTTGCCTTGTTTTTAAATCCTGGGTACTCCTCTGATGGGAGAGGAGAAGGAAGTCTGGATGCAGGGAAACCTGTTCGGAAACCATGGCAGTGGCCCAGATGAGAGATGACAGTGGGCTGTCCTAGGGTTATAACAGTGAAGAAACAGAAAGCATTATTGATCAAAAGTATATCTAAGAGGTAACAACTATTTCACATAACTGAGCACAGCCCTTTGTACAAGTTCACATTCCCTCTCTTCTGACTTCTTCCAAATAAAGTGTCCCACTGAGATCTGCCATTGTTTCCCTGCCTTACTATTTTTTTTCCTCCTCCAATAATCATGTTTTCTTTCAAAAATATAGATATATTTCTTATGTGTAACAGGGACGTCACATGAACTTGACTTCTCTATCTGCTTTGGGGGACTCTGCAAGACATCGATCCATTTTTGTGGATCGATTTGCACAAGTTCCTCTGGACACTATGGGAGACTTACGAATATCTAAGAATGTTGTCAAGTTTCCTACATACTTGAGTCTGAACACTGCAGGGAAGAGCTATAGGCTCAAGTTCACATCTTTAGGAAGTATAGCAGCTCGCTCTGAGCCAAGGTATTGTTAATGCCTTAAACAATAAGGCTGAACACTTGGTATAGTAATTTAGAGTTTAAAGCAAAGTATTTAAAGGCTCACTTCTCTGAAAACATGGAAAAGAGAGTATGAATTTGTATGTCATACAGGCTCCCTTGAGTTGAAAGGACAAAATCTATCAGTCAATCTGGTAGGGAGGAGGAGGAAACAAATATATACTTAGCACTACCATATGTCACACAACACGCTAGGTGCTTTACAGTATGACTGTATCACAGTATACTCTATCATCTGCAGCCAGACTGCCTCAGTGTGAGTCCTCTGTACCATTTGCTAGCTGTAAGCTTTGGAAAAGTTACTTGTTTGTATCTGGGTTTTTTCATCTGTAAATGAGATAACAATAGTTCTTTCTTGTGTAGGTACTATAAGGTACTTCATAAATATAAAGCACTTAGAATCACATCTGGCATGTAGTAAGCAGTTAATAAATATTAGTTGCCATCATCATCATCGCCTAACTGCTACAGTGTAATATTGAGTAAGACATTATTGCCAGTTTACAGATAAGGACACTGGGGCCCAAAGGAGTTAACCAAGTTGTCCCAAGATTGCACAGCTAGAAAGCGATGGAACTTGGATTCAAAATCAAGTTTGTTTGTTTTTTTTTTTTTTGACACAGAGTCTCACTCTCTTGCCTGGGGCGAGTGCCGTGGTGTCAGCCTAGCTCACAGCAACCTCAAACTCCTGGGCTCGAGTGATCCTACTGTCTCAGCCTCCCGAGTAGCTGGGACTATAGGCATGCGCCACCATGCCCAGCTAATTTTTTCTATATATATTTTTAGCTGTCCAGTTAATTTCTTTCTATTTTTGGTAGAGACGGGGTCTCACTCTTGCTCAGGCTGGTCTCGAACTCCTGAGCTCAGGAAGGCCGCCCGCCTCGGCCTCCCAGAGTGCTAGGATTACAGGCGTGAGCCACCGCGCCCGGCCCAAAATCAAGTCTTTTGAACTCAAGGGCCATATTTTTCTCTACTTTATCATGCTATTAAGAGTTCCAGGAACTCTGGGTGAGAATTCTAGCCACAGCTAAAACAGCAAACTGCAACCTAGCCCTGCCCTGGCCTTCTCAGGTTTCAGGTAAGGGGCTGGTACAGAGAAGGACCCATATTTCCTGATTGGTCCTCCCCTCTCAGAACTATATCCATTTTGCTCTTGGCTTCTTCCCATTCTCTTTAAGGCTGGGTACCTTTAAGCATGTACTCTATATAAACACCTTCCAGTCTTGGGTCAAATGTCCCAAGACACGAAATATGCCAGGGTTAGATGCCCTGATATGGGTTTCTTCTGAGCCTGACACAGATAGACAAGGAAAGGAGAAGAAAAGAGACAACGAACGGGATTTAAGCATATTATTATTATAATACTGACATAAATACTAATGTTATAATAATAAGCATATTATTTAATGGCATTAAAGCAAGCACTACAACAGACACTGTTAAAGTAGTTGCCTCTAGATAATAAGCCTAAGCTATAGTTTTTTTTTTTCTTTTGTACCTTCCTCTGTTTCCTTTTGTTACTGTGTTTGCTTGTTTGTTTTTTGTTTTGTTTGGCCAAGGGTAAGCATTGCTTCTGTAACTGGAAAAAGAAATGCTTTAAATAAGCAAACAAAAAATAATTTGATGGATAGGCAGGTGAGTAGATGACTATGTGGATGGATGGATAGAGGATGGTTCATCCATGAGGTGGAATGTCATACAGCAGGTGGGAAGAGTGAGGTAGGGATAAGTTCAAAATGTGTAGGTAGAAGGGCACAAGCTTATAGAACAGCATAAAAACTAAACTATTTTCCAATATAGTTTAAACACAAAAGTAACACCTGCATACCATCAAATATTCAAATACTACAAAAGTATATATAATGAAGTGTGATACATAATTTTTAAACAAAAATAAGGTCATACAAGACATACTATTGGATAATACTTTTTTCACCAAATGCTACCTGTATCATGAACATCTTCTTATGCTCGTGCAAGTAGATCTACCTCATACTTTCTACGGGTACAAAGTACACCACTGCCTGGTTTTCCCATAATTAATTTAACTAATTAAATCATCCCTAATGTTGGATATTTCTCAGTTTTTGTGCTATTAAGAGAATGTTATAATAATTACCCTTGTGTGCGTATGTATATATCATGCTCGTAAGTGAATATTTCTGTAAGATAAATTCTTGGAAGTAAGAACGGTGGGTCCAAAGCTAAATGAATTTTACATTTGGGAAGATATTGCCCACTTTTCTTCAATAAACTTAATACCAATTTATACTTCCACCAATAACATATGAGAATGCTTATTTACTTCACATTCTCAACCAACATTAATACATTGTTTTCATTTGCTTTTATTAATACTTTTTCAATCACGATTTAGATCTTTTTATATTTTTATTGACTACTTATATTTCCATTTCTCTGTATATAGCTTTGCTCATATCTTTTGTCCAATTTTCCAATCAGGTATTTAGGGTTTTTTTTTATGATTTATAATGAAAGCATGTGTGAACTAAAATATAATCTTCATGCTCCCCACCACCAGCTGACTGAATGGACCCCACTTGGCCAAGGGGATATCCTAAAACTAAATTGGCTGCCACAAGGAGGGAGGTGGGACATGCCTTATCATGCCCCCGCTCCATTCTTGGAGACATCCTTTGTAACCCTTTAACAGGCCTAAGGGTATGCAAGACAAACCTGAAGGTCCTCAATTTACACAACAAATATGTCCCAGGTGGCTTATCTCTGATTAACAGACCTCCTTATCTTAAAATATTCCAAGCCTTTAGACAAAGTTTCATGTCTTTAGCCAATTACAAGTCAGAGACTCTTTAAACCCACCTATAACCTATAAGGCCCCCCCCACCTTCGAGATGGCCCACCTTTTTTAGCCAAACCAATGTATGAATTCCACATATTGATTTATGACTTTACCTGTAACCCCTGTCTCCCTGAAACGTCTAAAGCCAAACTGGAACCCAACCACAGCGAGTCCACTTGCTCAAGGCTTGTTGGGCAAGGCTCTGGGTCACAGTCCTCAAATTTGACCCAGAATAAACCCCTTTAAATTATTTTACAGAGTTTGGCTTCTTTTTTGTTGACATATCCCTGTATCTATTGTATGTGTTGTAAATATTTTTAACGGTAAAAAAGTTTTAAATTCAAGGAGTATTCCAAAAATGTTCTGAAAGTCAAAAATATTAACTGCCAAGTAGGATGAATGCATTCTAAAAATGAAAGCACTAAAACCCAGGTGTCTGAGGCATTGTCCTAAAAAAGAAAAAAGCCAAAAAAAAAAAAAGCCACAGGAAGTCCTTTTTTGTCAAAAAAAAGAAAGAAAGAAAAAAACGGTTTATGTAAATTGCCATCTTCAATATCACCGACTATTTACACAGTGTTTTGACAATCATTAAGTCAAAAGAATCTGCAGGGATAAGATGGATACTCATGAAATACATCAGTGTCTGCCAGGGAACTGAACCACTTACAGAGTATACTCAAGTTGAGGACTCCTTTTGTTTCTCTCATTCCTTTGCCATGAATGAACAGGAAGGTACTTGTTTGGTAAATTGTTCCAGTGACAAAAGATTCCATATTTCTTATTTACAGTAAATGGCTAGCACCTGGAATCAGCCTGTTAGACAATACTGCTGTGAATGCAATAAACTGAATGGTAATTCAGCCCCATCCTGGCCCTTTATCCTTCAAATGACTTAGCTATTTCTCACCCAGTTTCAAAAGTATGGATTTGAACTGGCTTATTCCTTTAGATTCATCCCCAAAAGACCCTGGGAGGTCTAGGTCAGTCTCAATTCCAATACTAGAATGGAGTATGTGAAGTCTACTCTGGGGTAGGCCTCAATGGCTGGGATAACAGCCTCCAGTGAGTGGTGTGCCCTTAAGTGTTTAATAACTGGCTCTCCAAGGGGAGAGGAAGCTCTAATTGGTAGCCTTTGTCTATTTCCATGGTATAAATACCCTCCCCCCCAACCCCCGTCATGGCCTATTTCAATATACTAACATTATATCATTCAACACAGCATTGAAAAGAAATGTACACAGTTTGTTCTTACTAGCCAGAGCAAGCTGGTTCCAGCACGCTACTACCCTCAGCCCTGTTTTATAAGCCTAGCAGTGTGTGTTTGGGACTACTCCAGAAGCGGAAATATCCTTTGAAACCAATGTATATTTGAAATGGGATGACTTCTACCAAGCAGCCTGGGCAGATGCCCTGGATTACAGACTATGGGGCCAAATGTCCAGAGCTCAAGCTACCGCTGTTTCCTTTTAACCTAGAAAAGTCTAAAACGTACAGTTTTCCCAACAGATTATAGCATACCTTCCTTACTGTTTAGAAGTAAAATACCATCAATAGATTATTTTAGGCTGTGGATAAATACAAACAACATTACAATGTAAAGGCAGTTTCTAGACTTTAGATTACGAAAACAAAACCTTTTTTAAAAAAAACCTTAGGAGTCTCAAAGAGAAAGTTGTGATAAATACTGTGATGATCAGCAACTGACTTAGAAAGCTACCATAATAGAAGACAATGAGACACTGTGGGTGGAACCTGAATACAAGATTCCAGGATCTTCCTTCCTTCGGAGATGCAAAAAAAAAAAAATCATAAAAGTTTATTTTCTCATTTCAATGGAGGACATCTGCGTACTCTTCAGCTATACATTTGTCTAGTGACTAAACAGAGTACATTCTTATGAGTTCTGCTCTCTGAGATTCATTGGTACCTCCCAAGCAACCTTACTCAACTAAATTAAGCACAGAACTGAGGTCAAAGTTGCAGTTAGAACCCATGTAGGCCAGTGAGACTTGCTCTATATCACAGCCATGGACCAAAGGTGTCACCTAGACCATTGTTCCCCAGAGGCATTATATTGGTCCTCAGGGAAATAAGGTGAGTGAAAAGCTCAGATGCAACAACCCCTCTACTAATGAACACAAGTCAGAGCCACCATCAACTGCAGGTGGTTTAGCATCATCTCTATATACAAAAAGCACAAGTTAATGACCCTAAGTGGGCAACAGTGTTAGTTATTTTAGTTTAGAGAAGAAACAGGAAAGGTAAGCAGGATTTGCTACCGACAGTCTTTTACAACCACATTCTAGGCAACTTCCCGAGAGTATGAGCCAACACAGAAGCAAACATCTTTCTTCCTGTTCACACCTTACCATCAGGATCTATTCACAGTACCCTCTGCTGTTCTGTAAAAATATTACACCAACACCAGGCGGGAGAAGAAAGTCAATACACCTGCCATAAGAAACCTATCAAAGACACATACTCAATTTTGCAATTAGAGAAGTGTGAATATTACAAGGTAGCCTGCCCACATTGCCAAGGCCCTATTAAAGGAATTTTTTTCAAAATGTGTTTCTTTTCTAAGGAATTGAGGTGCAAACAAGCAGAAGATAACAATTGTAATCAAAACTTCTCGCATGAGATAGCTCTCTTTGGAGCTCAAGATGCTCTAGCTAAATGACATGATTTCATTAAGTGAACCTACATAATGGTTGGTTCTGGGCCAGAGTGTCTTTACAAGAGAATAACTAAGGCATGACTAATTTAAATGGTTCCCTAAGCAAGTTAAAATGGTAAGTCAAATGTAAAATTGTATAACGGAATCCAAATCTCCTGAATCACACTCCATCTACTGACAACATACGGCAAAGCTACTGAGTACTGTTCATCTTGCTACTGGGTTCTGTATCTCTATCTTTTTTCTCTCTTCCCTTCCCTCCTGTATGTCTTCTATTTTGGGCAGGGGGTGACAAATTATCAATTTTTCTCTTAATTGGCTAATACCCACTCCAAAGTAGTATCAGCATCTCCTAATATTTATTTATTTATTAAAATGGAACCATAAAGTTAACCCAACCAGAATCTCTTCAAGTGCTTGTCACTTGACAATCACTAGCTGGTTGCAAAAGTTTCACAGAGCACAAATGGATTACTCCACCTTAAGGTCTGGTAAACATAGTCCAATAAATAGCCAAGTATGGCTACTAAAGTAACAAAAAATAACCAATTACCTATTACTGTCTTCCAAGATGGCCTCACTCAAGAGTACACGATCTCTTTTAATGAAGTTCTCAGCAGTCTTTTCATGTCCTTAAAACCCCTGATGCTTTCCCATTGTCTTTAGAATACAGGTTAAAATCGATAATATGATCTATATGACTCCTATCTTACTCGCTAGTCTCACTTCCAGCCAAACTAGTCATGGTTTTCTATGGTTCGACCACACTGGGCTTCCTAAGCTCCTTAGAATATGCCATGTTCTCTCTCATCTCCAGGCCCTCACACATACTCTCCCTCTGCCTAGAATGTTAGACTTCTTCACCTGGCTCGCTTTTTCATCTTTCAAGTCTCATTTAAAACACTCCAGAGTGTTTTCTCTGATTTGCAGATTTGACAATCTGCAACCCTAACATTTCTATCGCACTCTGCAACTTTCCATGATAACGCTCAGCATGCTTGTAAATTTTCTTCAATGTCTGTCTTTGCTTACTTTTACATCCTCTTCTCCATAGCATCTAACCCAGTATTATATACACAGCAAGTGGTCAGTAAATATATGCTTATTGGTCATACCATACTTGGACATCCCAAGCCTTTAATAATCTTTCTTGGATAGTAATGTAGATAACCACGCCACAGTTTGCATATCATATCCAAAGCCTAAGTTAACTGAAATTCTGAAATAAAATATAATTTTACTGTTGTTCCTACTTTTGAATAGGTACAGCAAATGTGCTTTCACCTTTTTATTTTCATAGCATAAAATTTGATTTACTAATACTCTGAAGAGCTTTGTAGCTTCCAGTTCTGTACTGTTATGAGGTACTCATTAAAACAAGGCCCAGACTCTCAATGGCAGTTTTCCATTGTTAGGTTTCATGTCAAAGATACCTCTAAGAAACAAATTACTGTTTTCTACATGAAGTATGAACTGGTAACACTAATTCTTTTGTCTTTTATTTAGCCCTATAGATGATGATTTATGTTGCATTGCCTTTGATATTATACTGTTCCCCACGTTTCTATGGCTTTTAATTTTAGTGAGGATTTCCTTTTAGTGAGGATTTCCATCATCTCGTTCCTCCCTTTGCTCCCAACCGGCTCATGCCGCATATCACCAAAAAGGTTTTGTTTGCGTTTTTTATGTTCTCTTAATGCTGATTTCTTAACATCAGTTTTCCTTCCCAGATGCCATTCTAATGGACTTCAGATCACAACATTTCTATTAACACACACCTGAGATTGGTCAACATTTAAAAAGCCAAACAAAACATATACAAATTTTCACACCTCACACAGGGATGAAAGGACAACTTTAAAGACTCCCTCTTCAGCACTACTTGTTATGAGTCATAGAACTTTCTTCAGTATGGAGTTCATTGAGAAATGAATGGCTTTTCATTTTTGCCTAATTCATTGGATATTTCAACCAAGCTCTTTAAATGATTATATATACATATGTGTATGTGTGTGTGTAAATGCTAAATCCATGGAAAGTTTCTTTTTTAATTCTATCAGGGTGTAGAGGATTCTTCAAGGTAAAAATAAACATATAGAAGGTTTCTTTTTTAAAAAAATCAATAGTTCCCCTGCATGGATTTGCTCATTCATTTAAACTAACCATTACTACATACTATATATAAAATCATTCTTCCAGGCCCTGTAGAGGACACAAACATAAAGGCATGGTCCCTGCCCTCAAAGTGATTTCAACTAAAATGTGCAACTTCTCCTCACCCCGCTCCACACCATTTCTCAAAACTAACTCATCTATTCTCCTTCGGTCAAGGTTTTACAAATAAATTCCACCTGATCTATCTTTTATTCACTATTTCCTCAGCCTTTATAAATGAATACATTTTCTTCTGTATTTTCTAAATGTCTTTCACATGTGTATGCTATCAATACTATTTAAGAATTATTAGGAAAGACCTCTGGGCTGCAACTACCATGGTATCTGCTGTCCCTACCCTTAGAACAGTGGTCTCCAAGCTTTTTGGCACCAGGGACCATTTTCATGGAAGACAATTTTTCCATGGACGGTGTGTGTGTGTGGCGGGGGGTGGTTCCAGATGATTCAAGCACATTACATGTGTTGTGCACTTTATTGCTATTATTATTACATTGTAATATATAATGAAATAACTATACAATTCACCATAGATTGGGGACCCCTGCATTACAGTAACTCCTGTAGGTAAAAAAGCACTGTCCCAGGACCCCTCTTAAAATGTAGTTGTTACTTGAAAGTTATAGCACATTTTAAACCATGAGTAACCATACACATTCACCTAGAGTACTTTATAAAATGCAGGAATGAGAAATTTTATCAGGGAAGGAGAAAGGTTGAAGGAACAATGCCTATTAGAGGAAGCAAGTCTAGACAAGATGCTGAAATGTGGTCTGTGACCCAACCAGGACCTAACAGGAAGGCACTAGGTATAAGGACTCAGAATAGCCAGGCAGAGGTGAAAGGAACACCAAAGGCAAACATCACTTCTCTCACAAATTTGTTAAAAGCCAATTCTGAATTTCAACATCTCACTTTCACAGTGAAACAACTCTCCCCCTCTCCCAGGTCCCCAAACCCAAAAGGGCAATGAATATGGAGATGGCTACAACTAGCCAGTTCCCTTTGTGTCCAGGCCACTTGCTGAAAGTAGTTTGCAGGCCACTGAGCTGTTGTAAAAACTGACTACGCAAACACTTCTGCTGCTTCTTGCTCTCACTCTACCTACAGTCCTCCGTCTTCCAGCAGTCATGGGAGAAAGGCAAGTAAAGAACACAAAAAATGTCTAAACCTCAGATATAGGAAGACAAGCCTACTGACAGTCTACATTGCCAGAATCCATTACCACAAGTATACGGAGAATTTTTTTTTAATCCAGAAGAATTCATTATGCAATTATAACTCTTTGGAGGGCAGCCACTGGCTGACATTTCATCAAAAGTAGAACAAAAAGACAATATAATGCCTAATCCTACATATTTCTGAAATCTAACTGTCCCATAATTTTCACAAAGTCTGTCAATTTCTAGACAAAAAGAATATCTCACATCATTTACCTACTTTAAAAGATTACTGTGAATAATGGTTAAAATGGAACCTCCATGCATCTCTCATTTGATGTTCAATAGGCACTTAAAACTCAGGTTATCCAAAACTGAACTAAAAAATCTTCCCCCCCAAAACCTGCTGTGCCTCTCATGATTGGTACCTCTATTAATGGTGCTTCCATTCCTCTGAGCCCCCAAGCTAGAAACTTCAAAGTCACGTCAAACTCTTCTTCTTCATGGCATATATCCAAATCAATCATTAATATCTCTCATATCTGTTCCTTCTTCTCTGTCTCATGACCATTGCCTTACTTAAGAGAACCATACTTTTCTCAATCAGGTTCTTACCAAAGCCTCAGAACTGCTCTGCCTTCCTCTACTTCAACCCCCATTTTGCCAGCAGACTTATTTTTATAAGAAATATACTTTATCATGTTTCTCTTCAGCATAAAATTCTCCTCTGGCTTCCTGCTAACTCTATCCTGAAACCCAAACTCATACATGTGGTTGGAAGACCCTCTATGGACTTTCAACCTGTCTCTCCATCTTTACCTCCAGCCTCTCCCACTCAATCACCTCGGATCTCAGCTGCTTTGAGCTTCTTACTGTTTTCAAGTATCAGCCTGTTCCTGATTCTCTCATTATTATACATGCTGGTTCCTCATTTCTAGAATGTCTCTCTCCATCCTGGAAAATGTTCCTCCTTCAAAACCACAAGATAGTAAAAGTCTAAATTTTTCTCCATAGCTACCCTCTGGAAGAATCAGGGTACAAGGGGAGAAGACAATTTAACAAGGGTGTGTAGGTAAGCCTATCCAAGTACACTCAGGGGCAAGGCAAAACATCCAAACCAATCAATGAAAAGCCAGACAATGCAGGGATGATTATTTTGATCCCTGGCTCCTCTTTTAATTACTTAAATTAATAAAGCCAAATATGGCCAAGCGTGGTGGATCATGCCTGTAATCCTACCACTTTGGGAGGCTAAGGTGGGAGGATTGCCTGAGGCAAGGAGGTCGAGACCAACCTGAGCTTCCAGCCTGACCAAAAGCAAGACGCCATCTCTACAAAAAATAGAAAAAATTAGCCAGGCATAGTGGTGCACTCATATAGTCCCAGCTACTTGAGAGGCTGAGGCAGGAGAATCACCTGAGCCCAGGAGTTTGAGGTTGCAGTGAGCTATGATGATGCCACTGCACTCTAGCCCAGGGCACAGAGCAAGACTCTGTCTCAAAAATTAATTAATACTAATAATATCAAATATTGAGGCTCTCTGACTTCATCCCAGAATTTTGCTCCTTTGACTAGTGTCTGGATCCCAGCTTCTGTCTTCACTACACTATCAATAGTCTCTGTACTACTTGGTCATAACCTCAAAGCAGGGATTTGTTGATTAGACAAAGGTCTTTGCTTTAAAGCAGCATTCCCAGGTGATTTTTATGTAGGAGGTCCTTGGATAGAGACTGACCTAGGAATATTACCTAAGTTTAAAATAAATCATTTGCACAATCTGATAACAAATGAAAAGTTGTTACCTTTATGTCTTGAATATTCTCATAGCTTTCTGAATTGTAAGAGATCTTTTAATTCTTTTTTTTCCATAGCACTCTTAGAAGCTGACTGATAGACAATAGTGTTTGTTAGACACCACTGATGGTGACAAAGGTGCAGAAACTTAAGCAAGAAACACTGATTAGGTATCAGAACTAAAAATCAATGTATGTACAAGTAGAATACTATATGTATAATGTGGGTAGTAAGAAAGAAAAAGATATAGGCATTTCAAATATAGCCATAATTCTGGTTTCTTGACTTTAATCCAACAAATATTTCTTGCTTACATACTGAATGCTAGTCCTCTGTGGTAGGTTCTAGGGATACAGAGATGAGTAAGACACAGAAGCCCCCATAAAGACAGGTATTCTTGTCTGTTTGGTTCACTGTTGTATTCCTCTTAACCGACAAAAATGTCTGGCAAAAGTAAGCATTCTGTAAGTATTTGTGAAAGGAATGCAGGCAAGAAGGCAGGCATGAGCCCTGCCTTAAAGAATATCAAAGAGATAAAATAAAATACCCAGGAATAAAGTTAACCAAAGAAGTGAAAGATCTCTGTAATGAAAACTATAAAATATAGATGTAAGAAATTGAAGAGGACACACAAAAAAATGGAAAGATATTTTATGCTCATGGATTGGAAGAACAAATATTATTAAAATGTCCATACTACCCAAAACAATCTATACATTTGAAGCAATCCCCATCAAAATATCAATGTCATTCTTCACAGAAACAGAAAAAATAATCCTAAAATTTACATGGAATCACAAGAAACCCAGAATAGCCAAAGCCATCCTAAGCAAAAAGAACAAAATTGGAGGAATCCCATTACCTGATTTCAAATTATACTACAGAGCCATAGTAACCAAAACAGCATGGTACTACCATAAAAACAGACACATAGACCAGTGGAACAGACTAGAGAACACAGAAATAAATCCACACATCTATAGTGAACCTATCTTTGGCAAAGTTGCCAAGAACACACAACGGGGAAAGGACAGTCTCTTCAATAAATGATGTTAGGAACACTGGATATCCATATGCGTAAGAATGAAACTAGACCCTTATCTCTCACCCTATACAAAAATCAAATCAAGATGGATTAAAAACTTAAATCTAAGACCTGAAACTATGAAACTATTAAAAAATATTGAGGAAATGCTTCAGGACATCGGTTTGGGTGGGGACTTCTGGAGCAATACCCCCAAGGCACAGACAACGAAAGCAAAATTGAACAAATAGGATCACAAAAAGCTGAAAAGCTCTTGCACAACAAAGGAAACTATCAGCAAAGGGAAGACACAACCCACAGAATGGGAGAAAATATTTGCAAACTACCCATCTGACAAGAGATTAATAACTAGAGAATACAAGAAGCTCCAACAACTCGATAGGAAAAAAATCAATCTGATTTAAAAATGGGCAAAGGATCTGAATTATCACTTCTCAAAAGATGACATACAAATGGCCAACAGGTATATGAAAAAAATTCTCATCATTAGTCATCAGAGAAATGCAAACCAAAACTAGAATGACATATCACCTCACCCCAGTTAAAATGGCTTTTATCAAAAAGACACGCAATAACTAATGCTAGTGAGGATGTGGAGAAAGGGGAATCCCTGTACACTGTTGGTGGGAATATAAATTAGTTCAACAACTATGGAGAACAATATGGAGCTTCTTCAAAAAGAAAACCTAAAACCAGGACTACCATATGACCCAGCAATCCCACTGCTGGGTATATATCCAAAGGAGGGGGATTCAGTATATTGAAAAGATGTCTGCACTCCCATGTTTATTGCAGCACTATTTACAATAGCCAAGATTTGGCATCAACTTAAGTGTCCATCAACAGATGAACGATTAAAGAAATTGTGCTCCATATACACAATGGAATATTATATAGTCACAAAAAGAATGAAATCTTGCCGTTTGCAACAACACGGCTGGAACTAGAGAACATTACGTTAAGTGAAATAAGCCAAGCACAGAAAGACAAATCTCACATGTTCTCATTCATATGTGGGAGCAAAATATTAAAAGCAACTGATCTTATGGATACAGAGAGTAGAATGATGGTTACCAGAGGCTGGGAAGGTTGGGGGGAGGGAGGGTACAGGTATAAAGTGGGGATGGTTGATAGGTACAAAAATATGGTTAGATAAATAAACAATATTTGATAGCACAACAAAGTGACTATAATCAATAATAAGTTAAGGTATATTTTCAAATAACTAAAAGAGTAGAATTGGAATCTTCCTGACACTAAGCAATAAGTGCCTGAGGTGATTAATTCACACTGTATGCCTGCATGAAAACATCACATGTACCCTATAAAGATATACAACCATTATCAACCCACAATAATTGATAAAAAAGTAAATAAAGAATATTAAAATCAAAGAGGAGACAGATAAGAAACAGATGTGTTACAAAATTTGGGGATAAATACAATGATAGAAATGTGAACAAATCACAGAGGTATCTCAGAGGAGGGAGTGGTAGCTGTGGTAGACAGAAAAGGCTTCACTAGGAGGCACCAATCTGAGCTGGGATTTGAAAGACTAGTGGAAACTTACCAGGTATACTGGGGTGGAGGACTCTGCTGAAGGGTGATCCACACAGGTGCAGATGCATGGAAAGGTAAAGCAGCATGCTATACTCAGAAAATTTCAAATCATTTGGTATAGATGGAGCATAAAATGGAAATGGGGGTGTGGTAGGAAACAAAACTGGAGGGGAAAGAACTATAGAGAGGAATTTTTAACAGCTATCGGAAGCGATTAAATGGTCAGATTGGTAGGTTATTTCTGACAACAGGGATTCAACATAGGGTGTGGGGCTGAGCCCAGGGACAGATAAATCAATTAGGAAGTTATCACAATAGCTCACCTAGTTTTAGTTTCTCAATTTTACAGATAACGAAATTGAGATTCATATTTCTAGGTGATCTTCTCAAGGTTATTCAACTGCTTATCAATGGAATCCAGGTTTTCTGAGCTGAACTTAAATGCTCTTTTGAGTACTGGATTCTCCCCAAAATCTTTTTTAAACCATTATATTTGATCCTTAAAGGCAAGATGAAATGCTTTAAAATGTTTCTATAGGACACCAGATGCCTGAATGCTACCAATTCCCCTTTAAATTGTCATTTGGTCAAAGGAGATTAAGAAGCTCTGAGAAGGAAGAGCCCAGGAGTTTGATGATATAATATTATAAAGATGTATACAGTCGCCATTATAGTTTCCCAATGTCAACAGCCCTGCAGATGCTGAAAGATAGTAATTCTGCTTTTTAGGGATTTCAACTAGATATTAAGGACAGCTAATGTTTTTGCTCACATTACTAGACAATTTTTTCTTCTGATCAATATGGTTTACAGACTCCATCTGAAATTACTATAATAGGTTTCCGCATCACTTTCAGATATCATAGGAAATGGGATTTGCCCAATGGCCACGGTATGTTTCAGTGACTAGAGAACATTTCAAACATTCTTTCCTCTCTACGTAATCCTAGAAATGTTCACGAAAGATGAAATGTTATTTTTCCCCAGCATTCCCACTAGTGAAATCACAATGTTCAAGAAGACTTCCAAAATGGAACTG
>RJWJ010033052.1:0-18142 GCA_004363605.1 Indri indri
TGTTTTTGTCTGCTTTGTCAAAGATTAGATGGCTATGTGAGGATGGTCTTATATCTGGGTTCTCAGTTCTGTTCCACTGGTCAATGGCTCTATTTTTGTGCCAGTACCAAGGTGTTTTGATTACTACAGCCTTACAATAAAGTTTGAAGTCTGGTAAATTGATACCTCCCATTTGGTTTTTATTGCCTAGAATTGTTTTTGCTATGCGGTCACCTCAGCAATTGAATACTGCCCTTCTGTGCACTTTGTTTCAGTGGCAGGAGAAGCCACACATGGCCAGGTGCATGTTTTAACTTCCCATTCAAGGAAGCCATTGTTGTTGCCACAAACACCTCACAACCAACAGGGCTCAGAGTTGTGGGGATGAGAAGGAAAGGTCCTGTAATTGAGTTGTTAGATAAAAAAGGATGAGGGGAATCACTTCATCCAGCCATCCCTTGATTCCTGGACTGATAGGAGAAGCAGGGCCATCTGAGTTACCATACATCTACATCTACATATATATACATACACATATATGGCATTTTGTAAGATAGAATCTACCCTTTTAGGACGTTGTCCACTAAGTGGTACCATCTGTAACTGAGTTTTCAATAGGCTTGGTACCAGCTAAGTTACCATGACCTATCTCCTGGTCATAAGTTACCTAGTAAGACCCAGTGAATTTCATGGGGATGAGTCCATTGCTGCTCTTCTTTTGCTGTGAAATGAGTTTCTCGATTAGAAATAACATTATATGGAATATCATGCCCATAAATAAGGTATTCCACAAGTACAGATGGTACTGGCTAGTACATATTCTGGCAGGGAAAGCTAATCCAAATTCAGAATAATTGTTCACATGAGGACAGATCACTTCCCTTTCCAGGATGTAAGGAGCCCAGTATAATCAATCTGCCACCAGGTGGTTGGCTGATTGTTCCTGGGGAATGGTGCTATATTGGAGACTCAGGGTTGGTCTCTGCTGTTGGCACATTAGCCATCCAGTAATGGTGGTAGCCAGCCTTGGAGAGGGGAACGCCATAGTATTGACCCCTGCCACTATGGCTACGTTATGTGTGGGGAACCAGGCTGACTGAAAGTAGCCTCTTTGTCCATCTGCAGTGGTTGCCCTTTGGTGAGCATTCACATGGGGACACAAATATTCATGTTTTGTGCCTATTCCAAGAAAGTCATCCATATACCTCTTTTACTGGAGGCACTACTATTAAAGTCAGAAATAAGACAACCACGACTGCTATCGCCACTTCAGCCAACATCGTAGAGAGAATTTGGCTAATGCAGTGAGTTCTGAAAAAGAAATAGGAAATGTCTGCTGCAGATACTGGTTACTGGTTGCTTCAGCTGACAGGACTTTCTCAGAAGCCTTATGAAATGCATCTCAGAACTGTCTGCATAGGGGAAAGGGGAAAGCACTTTTCCATTTGCCCCAATTCCCCATCCGTCAAGGACTTCCTCATGGAGCATTAACCCCCACCCCCTCACCCCACTTTTGGGTTGTCTGTATGTGAGTGCTGCTGAGCAAAGTCCCAGGGCAGGAAGAATTTCTAGGACATAGTGAGGTACCGTCAGGTTGCACCTAAGTGAAACTAGGCAAAGAGGTCAGGAGTAGTGAACCGAAGGTATCCAATACAGGG
Source organism: Indri indri (assembly GCA_004363605.1). Lineage (NCBI taxonomy): Eukaryota > Metazoa > Chordata > Mammalia > Primates > Indriidae > Indri > Indri indri. The sequence goes on from RJWJ010033052.1 coordinate 1,638, forward strand.
TGTATAAGAATTAGGAAGAGAATAAACTGTCTAATTTGCATAAATGTGATTATCTATGTAGAAAACCCAAAGAATGTTTCAAACTAACAGAATCAATTAGAGACTTCAATAGCATTTCTAGACTGATCAATCCACAAAAATCCATAGTATTTCTGTATACTGATTAGAAAAGGCAATAGAAAAAAATCTTATTCCTGAGGCAAATAAGTAACATAATTAAAATATGATAAAACACAATGGGGATACAGAGGTGTTTGTTATATTATTTTCTACATTTGTCTCTATGTATAAATTTTTTTTTTTAAGTCCAGAGTTAAGGCCAAATTTAGGTGTGGTTCAATCAGTATTCTGATTTTATTTCTCTGGGAGAATTTTAGCTCTGTTCTCCCTTGTGTGCTAGTTTTATTCTCTAGTCATCTTCTGGGGTCACAAGATGGCTGCCAGTAGCATCTGGGGCTACATGCATCCTTGTTCACACCCACAGAGAGACCTCTCAGAGCTATTATAAAAGATTCCTAAGCTTCACTACTTAGAGTATCTTAGGTCAGGTGCTTACTTCTAAATCAATCAATTCTATGCATTTGGGTCAGGACTATGTGAACTAATCAATATGGTAAGGGGTATGGCAACCCTGGTTGGCTGAGGGAGTTGTTAGTCCCATTAAAACCATGTAGCTGTTACACAGTAATTAGAGATGGAATGAATATTGGGAGGCAATGACTATGCACATAGGTATAAATCGTTTTTTTATATACGAATTTGAGACCATACTGTATGTACAGTGAAATATATTTAGCACTATTTTTATTTAGAGTAGGATTGTTTATATCAATAATAATGAAAAAAAACTGGATTCAATCCAAATGTTCAATTAAAGGGGAACAACAAAATGAGATGCTATATAGCTATTAATAATGACAATTTGTAGCCTTAGCTTTTCACAGTTTGACAATGACATGGGGATGAAGCAAATGATAAGAAGTAATGTTTATATATGGTGGTTTTTCTTTCTAGTAACCTCAGATAATAATTCAAAACCATCTTTAATATGTCTTCCTGATGAAGAGAATGTGAATGCCTTGGGCAAGGACATAGTATTCCTGAAAATAGTATTCAGTGCTTCACTGGGTGCTCTGTTAGATCTAATTACAACTCCATTATTCTCTTCTATGGTTTTCATGTTTTCAACATCATAAATACGTCAATAGAAGACTTTTTTGTTTTCTAGATAAGTCTAGATTTTTAATTTGTCCTCTTAGTCATATGATTTCCCCCCCTGCAACAGAGCATTAGAATACATTAGAATTTTTCTTGCCTATGAGAACAGTGGAACTAGAAACAAACAAAAAACAAAACAAAACAAAACAAAAAAGAATACATCAGAATCCACCTGCTCAAAAAAGTGAAAAAATGAGTGGAAAAAAGTCATATGCTGGTGGAAGTGGGGAGGGAGTTAATTTGCTAATTTCCAATGTTCCATTTTTTAAAAAAGAAGTTATGATAAAATGTATATAACATAAAGTTTACAATTTTAACTCTTTTTTGAGTGTACAATTTAGTAGAATTAAGTATATTCACATTGTTGCACAACCATGACCACCATCCATTTCCAAAACTTTTTTATTATCCCATACTGAAACTTTGTGCCCATTAAACAGCAACTCCCTGTTCTCCCCTCACTCCGTCCTCTGGTAACCACTAGTGTACTTTCTTTCTCTATGAACGTGACTCTTCCAGATAGTTCATATAAGTGGAACCACACAATATTTGCCCTTTTTTATCTGGCTCGTTTCACTTGTCATAAAGTTTTCAAGATTTATCCATGTTGTAGCTTGTAATTACTGATAAGTAAGACCTTACTTTTACCATTTTGTTGTTTATTTTCTCTATGTCATAGCTTCCCCCAGCCCCATTTCATCCATTACTGCCTGCCTCTGCATTTAGTTGATTTTTTGTAGTGACCCATTTTGATTACCTTCTCATTTCCTTTCGAGTGTATTCTATAGATATTTTCTTTATGATTACTATAGGGAATCACATATAATAAAGTTATAACAATCTATTTTGAATTTATAACAATCTAACTTCAATCACGTACACTCTATTCCTATACAGCTCTATCTTGCCTTTATGTTACTGATATCACAAATTACATCTTTATACATCGTGCACCCATTAACATAGATTTATAATTAATTTTTATGCATTTGTCTTTTAAATCCTATAGAAAATAAGAAGTGGAGTTACAAACCAAAATTACAATAAGACTGAATTTTATATTGGTTCATGTATTTACTTTTGCTAAAGATCTTACAAATATATTTATTTATGTTTTTATTTAATTTTCTTACTTTATTGCACTGTCTAAAGTCTCCAATACAATGCTGACTAGAAGTGTTGAGAGTAGACATCCTTGCTTTGTTTTTATATCTTAGGGGGAAACATTTGCTATTTTGCCATTAAGTATGATTTTTTTTTTTTTTTTTTGACACAGAGTCTCACTCTGTTGCCCAGTCTAGAGTGCTATGGTGTCAGCCTAGCTCACAGCAACCTCAAATTCCTGGGCTCAAGTGATCCTCCTGCCTCAGCCTCCTGAGTAGCTGGGACTACAGGTGCACACCACTGTGCCAGGCTAATTTTTTCTATTTTTAGTAGGGATGGGATCTCGCTCTTGCTCGAATTCCTGAGCTCAAGCGATCCTCCCACCTCAGCCTCCCAGAGTGCTAGGATTACAGGCCTGAGCCACCGTGGCTGACCAAGTATGATGTTAAATATAGGTATTTTATAGATATTCTTTATCAGATTGTGGAAGTTCCTTTCATTTCTAACTTGTGGAGATTTTATAAAAACTGATGATGAAATCATAATGTTGAATTTTATCAAATGTTTTTTCTATACCTACTAAAATGATCATATCATTTTCTCCTTTATTCTGTTAATACAGTGAATTGTATTGTTTAGTTTTCAAACATTAAACTAACCTTGCATTCCTAGGATAATCCTCAGTTGGTCATGATGTATGTTTTTTTATGTATTGCTGGATTTGACTTGTTATTATGTTGGTAATATTTTTTTCATCTATTTTGTAGCAGTTTGGTTTTAAAATCCAAAAGCAATAGTATTGGGGAAAGAAATCCCTTCAACTAATTTAAAAGTGTATGAAGTAAAAAATAAAATTTGCCTCTTCTTGTCCTACTTACCCTTTTATAGGAGCAATCACAATGAACAATATGGTGTACAGCCTTGCCACTTTTTAAAATGTATGTACAAATATATTATACACAGTTAAATTCTGCTTTTTCACTTAACACTTTCTCATGACATTAAATATTTTCCAAAAACATGTTTTTAAATGTATTTAACTATTCTTCTACAAGGACATTCGGGTTGCATATATTACTTCATCACAGAATGAAACAAAATGGTAACACTGATGTATGATAAGATTATAATAGGGTTACACACCAGGGGCTGAAAAGACTTCTCAGAGAAGGTGGCTGGGCTTGAGCTGATTCTAATGGATGAGAGGGTGCTGAGTTAATTCATTAAGGAAGGAAGGGAGAGTGGGAGGGAAGAAGTCAAAGCAAGAAAAAAGGAAGGAATACAGAAAAAAGGGAGGGAGGGAAGAGGGGAGGCAGGAGGAAAGAAAGGAGAAAAAAAGAAGGGAAATATCATGGGGAAATATCAGGGGTATCATGTCAGTAGCTGTGCGACATACACCTATACTGTGTTTTGAACCACTAGTTGATTTCTCCATACCAGTGGTAAAACCATCTTTTAAAAAAATCCTCCCAATGTAGTTCATTTTTTTCTTAAAAAGCTTATATTCTTATTTTACTTTTATTATTTTCAGCTGATGAAAATCCAAGCAACTCACAGAAAACTTTCCATGAGGTAACAGGAGGAAATAAGACATTCCAAATGTCTTATTTAAAGTGATCACATGTAAGGTTTATTTTTATCCTCTGCTTTTCTTTTGGATAATGAGAAAAAATATAGATCTTTATTTTCTAATGGCTCCAACTTCTCTTGTAGATCCTATCATGATTTATCCTCTAAAATCTGATCAAACATACTTGGCGGGAGATTTTTGCCTCTTTGACCTTCCTTCATTGAATGGCCTGCACCAGAATATTTCCACGTTCTAGGTTTGGCTCTTTTAAATCCATTTGAATTCTCCTCTTCTAGTAAGCCACAGTCTTTCTACCAAATGCTATTTGAGAATAAAATATATTGAAGATCCTCATTATTTATTTCCTGCTAGTCATCTCGTATTATTGATTGGAGCAAAAGAAAATTTCTTCCTAGACTATTCTAGCTATAGTAACTCCCCATAAGTCTTTTCAGGTGGAACTAGTTCTTGCTCTTCTTTCTGAAGAAGGCTGTGCTAAACAAATGAAATATGTGTAAAAATTCCTTAAATGATCAAAAGTGGTTGACATCCTGTTGATGTCAAGTGTTTGCTATTAATAATGATTAATGTATATTAATGATGATAGCTACCATTATTTGAGTCTTTGATATATACTAGGCCCTGTGCTAGGTAGGTGCTTTATTGACATTAACTCATTTTAATTCTCACAACAACTCTATTCACATTTTACAGGTGAGGAATTTAAATAATTTACCTAATGGCATACAGAGATAGGCTTCATGTCTGTCTGAATCCATAGCCTAAACTTTTAAACAACATACTATATATCTGCCAATAATATTTATTGAGTATACAGTATGAAATGTGATGACGACATCATTTGGATGGTCCCCAAATCACAGAGAACATCTATGATTGCTTAGGTGGTCCCCCACTGTTGGTTTAGCCACAAGCTAGCAATAATAATAATTAAAAAATACCTCATGTTTGTGTAGCACTTGCTGTACAGACATTTAATTCAATCAACATTGCATTAATCAGGGCAGTTATTAACCTCACTTTATATACAATGAAACTGCTTCAGAAAGGCTGGTAGTCTAAGATCCCACAACTAGCTGAGTGCCAATGCTGGATCTTTTCTTTTTTTTTTTTTTTTTTTTTTTTTTTTTTTTTTTTTTTTTGAGACAGAGTCTCACTCTCTTGCCTGGGGCGAGTGCCGTGGCGTTCAGCCTAGCTCACAGCAACCTCAAACTCCTGGGCTCGAGCAATCCCACTGTCTCAGCCTCCTGAGTAGCTGGGACTACAGGCATGCGCCACCATACCCGGCTAATTTTTTCTATATATATTTTTAGCTGTCCAATTAATTTCTTTCTATTTTTGGTAGAGATGGGGTCTCACTCTTGCTCAGGCTGGTCTCGAACTCCTGAGCTCAGAACAATCCGCCCGCCTCGGCCTCCCAGAGTGCTAGGATTACAGGCGTGAGCCACCGCGCCCGGCCCTGGATCTTTTCTTTTTTAATTCTTTTTTGTTACTATAAACTTGTTGACCTACAGTAGCTTTATTTTTGTGTTAGAAAATGGAAACAGCAGTCAATTGTAATACTTAAATTTATAACTATCTCCCAGATTAGAACTCTCATTTCAATCATTCTCCAAGAGGTCATTTGTTTATTTATCGTGCTAATTCTGTCATGCTAATGTTTTTTGTCCTTGGGGTTGTATTAGTTTTCTACAGATAATGTAATATTGATACATTGCTACAAAGTTAGCAATTTAAAACAATGAAAATTCATTTTACTGCAATTTTGTGGGTTAGAAATCTAAGATGTTTCACTGGACTAAACTCAAGATTTTGGCAGTGTTGTGTTCCTTTCTGGAGGTTCTAAGATGATAATTCATTTCCTTTCCTTTCCAGCTTCTCGAAGCTGCCCACACTCCTTGGCTCATGGCCCCTTCCTCTATCACCAAAGCCAGCAATGCTAGGTCAAATCCACATTACATCTCAGATCACTCTGATCATCTCTGTCTTGCTCTTCCACTTTTATGGACCTTGTGATTACATTGGGCCCACCCAGACAATCCAGAATAATCTCCCTATGTTAAGGTCAGCTGAATAGCAACCTTAATTTCAATTGCAACCTTAATTCCCTGTTGCTATGTAACATAATATATTCACAGGTTTTGGGGATTAGGACATGGATATCTTTGTAGGCCCATTATTCTGCCTACCACGGGGGCTCATTTATTTGTAAAATTGACAAAATTGAATAGCATATGTAGTTGGAGTAACTTCTCTCAATGGCCTGTATATCTGTTTCCATAAGGGGAAGAGGACAGTTGACTACTGACTTTGTAGGTAGATGGGCTGGGCATGCTCACACTGAAACCGCTCAGTAGGGAAAGAGGCAGGCACATGAGGAAGGGCTGCTCCTAGTGGCCGAAGTAAGGATGATTTCACTTTGCGCGCAAGCATCCTAGATCATTTGGGTTTGGGCATGGCTGCTCTTCCTTGCTGTTTTCTGTACATTTGTTGATATCTGCAGTTGGCTTTAGAATCATTCTCCTGAGGAGAACAAAATTGTGTGTGGGTGTGTGCATGTATGTGAGAGTGTGTGAGTAGAGACAATTTGTTGAAGTTGGCTCAAGGAGGTTTATTATACCATTCTCTCTATATTTGTATATTATGAAATATTTCATAATAAGTTGAAAAAAAACCCACTTGGTTTCAATGGCTGATTATTTTTAGAGGGGGAGAGAACAGTGAAAGGACTTGGGGTGGGTCGTGAAAACAGCATTTTTTCAGGGTAAGCTAATCTTAGTAAAGGATGTTTACTCCTGGCCTCAGTCCAGGGCTGAGCAGATTTGTATTCTTAAGGTCACTGACTCACAAGAGGAAACAAACCAAACCAGGACAACGAGTTTTGAAAAGTTGTTCTTAAGAAACAGAGAGCATTAACTTCAAAAATTCAATAAAGAAATCACAGAATTGAATCACTAAATTATTATAATAATAATGATGACAAGTTGATGTCTGAGTAAAAAAAATCATCTTTTGGGCGGGCACTGCCAATTTCCAAACACTTCTCTGTCGTGTATATTCTCAGTGGCAGAGTAAATCCAGTGGTCTGCCTTTTCCTTCAGAAGATCCTTCTCTTATGACCTGGCAGAGCAAGGTCATTGAGATTTTGACAAGTAACTTATACCAGCAGCAACTTCCTTGACCAGATTGCTTCTGCTAGGAAATCAATCCTTTGCTTTCTAGTCTTTAGAGCTACCCTGGATCCTGCCAATTTCCAAGGCCCATTCTCTTAGCTTGCCTATTGATTCTTGTAGCTACCAATTTTCTTGCATTAACCTGTCTTTTGCTGGAGGTAGCCAAAGTTGGATTTTTGCCATAAGTAATGAAAAATGTCACTCTTCTATTGCAAGTCATGGCCAATTAAGGGCTACTAGAGAAAGAAACTATTGGCTAGAAAGATGAATAGAAGAGAGAGTAAGGGAGCAGCTGGATAAAGGGCAAAGAAGGGGTTTGCATGAGCAAAATTCAGCAAAAAGCTGGATGAGGAATTGGAGAGAGACAGAGGAAGAAAGGCCAACTGTTTTTGCCCATTTTTTCCCTGTCCCCTGACAAGAGCCAGATCCTCCTCTACTATCCTACCCACCTTCCTCTCAAAGCCCTCTGTTCCTGTCCCTTAGATCCTACCCCTCCCAGTCAAAGGCTCCAAACTGTCCAGGGCCAATCTGCAGCTTCATGGGCACATTCCATCCCTGTGCTTCCCCAGCCAGCCAACCAAATGCCTCCAGTCTCAGCCAACCAGCCGTGCACCCCGCCACTGCCAGTCCCTTCCCAACAGGGAGGGCTGGATCTCCATTACTCTCAGCTGTCCACACTGCCAGCTGTCCTGGACCTGCCGTGTCTTTGATTGTCTCTATTTAACAGTCATCCTAGGTTGAGATGCTCCAGTGAGGATTACCTGAAATAGGAAATTAAGGCTTGTATCTTTTCACAGAAATGCTCTTTTCAAAATATGGAAAAGGTCTGTAATGTAAAGTAATTGCTTTTTAAACAAACATGTGAACTTACCCATCAAAGAAAATGCAGAACCTATTAAAATAATGTCTTTGGAGGCTACTGAGTAATTAGAATTATGCTGCAATTTCTTCTTTTATTTCTGAAACTCATTTTTGGTAATTTCTTTCAGAATCTAAAGCCTGATTTTTCTCATTCGGTGAATATATTGTGAGTGTCTAGCATGCTACAAACTTTGGGCTAGGGTACTGGTGATAAAGAGGTTATGGCTCTCAAACTCCTGTTCTCAGAAAGGACACAGACACATAAGCAGCTATAAGAAGCAAGAGATACAGATAATGAATTCTTCCTTTTTTTTTTTTTTTGAGACAGGGTCTCCCTCTGTCTCCTAGGCTAGAGTGCAGTGGCCAGATCATACCTCACTGTGACCTCAAACTCCTGGGCTCAAGTGATCCTCCTGCCTCAGCCTCCAGAGTAGTTGGGCCTATAGGTGTGCACCAACGTGCCCAACTGATTTTCTATTTTTTGCAGAGATGGGGTCTCACTCTTGCTCAGGCTGCAGATAATGAATTCTTTTTTTTTTTTTTTTGAGACAGAGTCTCACTCTGTTGCCCTGGCTAGAGTGCCGTGGCGTCAGCCTAGCTCACACCAACCTCAAACTCCCGGGCGTAAGCAATCCTTCTGCCTCAGCCTCCTGAGTAGCTGGGACTACAGGCATGCACCACCATGCCCGGCTAATTTTTTCTATATATTTTTAGTTTTCCGGCTAATTTCTTTCTATTTTTAGTAGAGATGGGGATCTCGCTCTTACTCAAGCTGGTCTCGAACTCTTGACCTCGAGCGATCCTCCCGCCTCAGCCTCCCAGAGTGCTGGGATTACAGGCATGGACCACCATGTGTGGCCATGAATTCTTAATAATCAATTGTATATAGGACTGTATACAGTTTGAAGAAAATTCCTTATGGCATTCAAAAGACGTGAGAAAATTCATGTCTTTCAAGAGTAGTTATACTGTTAACACCCAGATTGTAGTTTCCAGACACTTTTTCCAATAAAAGGATCCAAAACTTTTAGAAGAAATAGCTGATTTGAGGTCTGCAACAAGAAATATACAAGATGAACAAGAAATGTCTTGTTATACAGGAGGCAAGGAACTATCAAATTCTGTTGAGGTCATCTCACAATGACACACAGGAGCCAACTTGAAAAGCTTCCCACTTACCACCTCGCACCTGTTAGAATGGCTATTATCAAAAAAGACCAAAGATAATGTGTTGGTGAGGATGCGGAGAAAAGGGAACACTTGCACATTGTTGTGGGAATGTAAATTAGTACAACCAGTGTGGAAAATAGTATGGAGGCTCCTCAAAAAATTAGAAATAGATCTATCATCTGACCCAGTAATTCCACTGCTGGGTATATATCCAAAGGAATTGAAATCAGTATTGTTAAATAGATATTTAAAAAGAGAATATCTGCACCCCCATGTTTATTGTAGCATTATTCACAATAGCTAAGATTTGGAATCAACCTAGGGGTCTATCAATGGATAAATGGATAAAGAAAATGTGTGATGGAATACTATTCAGCCTTTAAAAAGAAGGAAATACTGTAATTTGTGATAACATGGATGAACCTGGAGGACATGCTGTTAAATTAAATAAGTCAGGCACAGAAAAATAAATACTACATGATCTGATTTATATGTGTATCTCAATCTGTTTCATGCTGCTGTAACAACATAGCACAGACTGGGTAATTTGCAAACAATGGAAATTTATTTCTCATAGTTCTGGAGGCTGGGAAATCTGAGATCAAGGTGCTGGCAGGTTTGGTGTCTGGTGAGGGCTTGGTCTCCATTTCCAAGATGGAATTTGGTGCATACTTTGGAGGGAAGGAACACTGTGTCCTTACATGGCAGAAGAGCGGAGGAGCAAGAGAACTCTTCCTTCTACCTCAAGCCCTTTGTAAGGATGCTAATCCCATTCATGAGGGCTCTCTAAGGCCACACTTCTTAATATTGTTGCGTGGCTATTAAGTTTCAATATGAATTTTGGAGGGGACATCATCATTTAAACCATAGCAATGTGGAATTTAAAAAAGTCAAACTCATGTAAACAGAGAGAGTAGAATGGTGGTTACCAGAGGCTGGGGTGTGGGGGAATTGGGAAGATATTGGTCAAAGGATACAACATTTCAGTTGGACAGGAGGAATAAGTTAAAGAGATATTTTGTAAGTCACAGTGACTTGTTAATACATTGTGTACTTGAAAATTGCTAAAAGAGTAAATTTTAAGTGTTCTCACCAAGAAACAATGATAAACATGTGAGGTAGTACATATGTTAATTAACTCAATTCGGCCATTCCACAATGTATACATATATCAAAACATCATGTAATATTTATCTTTCTGTGCCTGGCTTATGTTGTATACCTTAAATATATGCAGTTTTTATTCGTCAATTTAAAAAAGCTTACCACTGGCTAAGGTGAGATGATTTGAGCATTAATACAAATATTAACTGGAAAAATTCAAGTTCTTCAAATATGTTTAACTCAATGAATTCATAATGATATAAAAAAAATTAGAGGGTCCTAGGAAACCAGCTCATTATTTTAAAAAACAAGTGAAGAAAAAAAATCATGTATTTATCCTCTTTCCTTCACAGACTCTACAATTGGGTAACCAAACTATAAATAAAGGAAAGTTTATCCTCTAAAAGGATTGTAGTTATTGTATGAAAAAGAAATGATAGAACTTTGCCATTGTGCTAGCCCCTAGTAAAATAATCGATCACAGTATTGAACATCAGTAGTTGCTAACATCACACAAAAAAAGAGATGATCTGATATTATGGGCATCCTGATAGAAGAAATAAGCATTACCTATGCAAAACTCTTATAAAGCAAATTGAACCTGAATCTGAATCAGGCCTTTAAAGCCATCTAAAGGAAGCAAGAAGGCAGAGAGACATGTTAACTTATACCACAAGGATGAGATCTACATAATCCAGACGGTGGAAAACCCTAAGGGCCAAACAACTTGGTTTCTTCTACAGATAAATTATAAGGGAAAAGAGATGGGGGGGAGCTTATTAATGAAAAGAGAATTATAAGATATACCAAGCAATCACTATATGGGGAATTTACTTAGATTCTGACTTTTAAAAAATGCTAAAAAAAAACACCACCCTCCATTTATGACAGTTACGAGACAACTGGAAATTTGAAACACTGGATATTTGATGATATTAAGGAATGTTTTAGATGTAACATTGGTAACTGGTTTTGTTTTACAAAAGTCATTCCTTTTAAAGATTCATGTGTAAATACATATGGATGATATAAGATCTGGAATTTGCTTTAATATAATATTGGATGGGGGAAGTGGATGGGGATATGGATAGGACCACGGGTTGGCTGTAGATCAATGGTTGTTGGGCTGGGTGATGGGTGTGTAGGAGATCATTATATTATTCTGCCCACTTTGGTGTGTGTTTGAAATTCTCTGTAATAGAAAAATTTTAAAACAGCGGTGGTTATAATCTTTAAATAGCTATTTAGTGTCAAATCTGACAAAGAAGGAGAGCGCATCAAGTTAAGTCTGTTTTTCTTTCTTTCTTTCTTTCTTTCTTTCTTTCTTTCTTTCTTTCTTTCTTTCTTTCTTTCTTTCTTTCTTTCTTTTTTTTTTTTTTTGAGACAGAGTCTCATTCTGTTGCCCTGGGTAGAGTGCAGTGGTGTCATCATAGCTCACTACAACCTCCTGGATTCAAGCAATCCTCCTGCCTCATCCTCCCAAGTAGCTGGGACTACAGGCATGCACCACTGTGCCAGGCTAAATTTTTTTTTGGAGACAGAGTCTCCCTCTGTCGCCCTGCATAAAGTGCAGTAGTGCAGTAGTGTGATCATAGCTCACTGCAATCTCAAACTCCTGGGCTCAAGCAATCCTCCTGCCTCAGCATCCTGAGTAGCTGGGACTACAGGTGAGCACCACCACTTGAGGCTAATTTTTCTATTTTTTTGTAGAGACGAGGTCTTGCTCTTGCTCAGGCTGGTCTTGAACTCCTGAGCTCAAACGATCCTCTCTCCTCTGCCTCCCACAGTGCTAGAATTGCAGGAGTGAGCTACCATGCCCAGACTATTTTATTGTTCTTTCTCTAACTTCTTGGGATTCATGCTTAGCTCTTAAATTTCAAACTTTCTTTTTCTACTATTAACTAGCATTTCCCTCTTTGTATTGTTTGAACTGCATCCCACAAGTTTGATGGGTATATTTTTATTAGCACTTAGTTCTAAACAATTGCTTATCTATTATGATTTATTTTTGACCAATAGATTATATAAATATATTTCTTAATTTCCAACAATGAATTTTACTAGTTATCATTTTGTTTTTGATTCTGAGCTTAGTTGCATTATGTTATACGCAATATTGTGTCTCTATATGATATTATTCCTTTGAAATTTTTTGAGATTCAGCCTAATATGTGATCAGTTATTGTAACCATTATATGTGTGCAGAAAAACATGTATAATTCTATAGTTGTTGAGCGACATGTTCTCTATATATGTCCATTAGATCAAGTTTGTTAATTGTGATGTTCAAATCTGCTTTATTTTTACTGATGTTTGAAATATATTACATATTTCTTCTATCAATTCCTGAGAGAAATATGTTAAAATGTATTATAATTATAAATTTGTCATTTTACTCTTTAGAGTTTTGTCAATATGTTTTGAGGCTATTATTAGTAAATGTAAATTTAAAATTATTATGGCTTCTGAAGAATTGAATCTTTTTAATTTTAAGGAGCAACTCTTTTTTTTTTTTTTTTTTTAGCAAACAACAACATATAATCTGATTAAAAAATAGGCAGAGGGCCTCAACAAACATTTCTCAAAAGAAGACATGTAAAAGGCCAACGGGGCCAGGCACGGTGGCTCACACCTGTAATCCTAGCACTCTGGGAGGCCGAGGCGGGCGGATTGCTTGAGCTCAGGAGTTCCAGACCAGCCTGAGCAAGAGCGAGACCCCGTCTCTACTAAAATTAGAAAGAAATTAATCGGATAACTAAAAATATATAGAAAAAATTAGCCGGGCATGGTGGCGCATGCCTGTAGTCCCAGCTACTCAGGAGGCTGAGGCAGGAGGATCGCTTGAGCCCAGGAGTTTGAGGTTGCTGTGAGCTAGGCTGACGCCACGGCACTCTAGCCCGGGCAAAAAGAGTGAGACTCTGTCTCAAAAAAAAAAAAAAAAAAAAAAGGCCAGTGGGTATATGAAAAGGTGCTCAACGTCACTCATCAGGGAAATACAAATCAAAACCACAATGGGACATCATTTCATACCTGTTAGAATGGCTATTATAAAAAAGGTAAAAAATGACAAGTGTTGGCAACAATATGGAGAAAAGGGATCCCTTGTACACTGTCGATGGTGATGTAGATTGGTATAGCTGTTATGGAAAACAGTCTGGAGGCTCCTCAAAAAAACAAAAATAGAACTACCATATTATCCAGCAATCCCACTTCTGGGTATATACTCAAAGGACTTGAAAAATCAGTATCTTGAAAAGATGTTTGTGCTCCCATGTTTATTGCAGTGATATTCATAATAGCCAAGATGGACCTAAATGTCCATCAATGAGTGAATGGATAATGAATATACATATATATATACACACAATGGGATAATATTCAGCCTTAAGAGAGGGGATGGCACCATTTGCAACAACATGGATAAACCAGGAGGACATTATGCTAAGTAAAATAAACCTGGATCCCAAATTTTAATGAACATTTTTATGTTTATGGAATCAAGTCCTGGGCTTGTCAGGGCTCAAGGTGCTGTCCAGGCTCATTCAGACCAACCTCTAATTTTATAAACTTGGGAACTCTGTGCACATGGGCATGCACACACAGAGTGTTATATGTACAGGAGGGGTAGCATTCGCATGTTGGGGTTTTGCTATTAACTCCGCCATCACTACTGAAATTGCTGACCTTGCTAAATTTCAGTTTTTCCTGTTGTAAAATGGGCATAGTCAAAAGCCTCTTCTCAAACAAGTGTTTTGAAGACTGTATAGATAAAGTCTATAAAACACTTTGTACAGTGTCTGACATGTGGTAAAGACTTAATACACAAGCCTAATACATGATTCCTTGTTTATGAGAAACATATTTTCATGGTCTGACTCAGGAAATAGATACTTGGAAATGCTTGCTGGGTTCTTGAACAGAGAAAAGTAAAAATGCGGATTTCACCAGGTTCATTGATAAAATACATTGGATTGTCAAATAAATATTAGCTTTAAGATTGGTTGTGCTTCCTCATTCCACACATATTTCTTTTTTTTTTATTTCAGTATATTATGGGGGTACATATGTTTAGGTTATGTATGTTTCCCTTACCCCCCCCCCACCTCCGAGTCTGAGTTTCAAGTTTCTCACACATATTTCTTTGAATACCAGCTAAGTGAAGGCACAATGCTGGCTTTTTTTTTTTTATTTCAGCATATTATGGGGATAGATGCTGGCTCTTGGGCAATAAGATTAAAGATATCACCCTGCTCAAGCAGGAGCAACTCCTTTTATTGCTGGTAATGTTTGTTGCTTAAAAGGTGTTCTCTCTATTGCTGATATGTCTATATGAGCATTCTCTTGGTTAAAATCTTTATCTCTTTACTTTCATATATATTGCATATGTATAAGTATGTAAACAAACATGTTTCAGGCTCAGGCATATAGAATTGAATTAATCAAAATATTAATCATAAGAATTAATCAAAATATTAATCATAATATTGTGTGTCTGTTTTATATTTATGTAGTATGTTGTTTTTGCTGGTTCTTGTTCATTGTGCCTTGGCTGCTTAGTTATTTTGTACTATGAGCTGCTTGATACTTTGTAATTTTACCTGCAGAAATTCTCTTTAGCTGGTTAAAGATGGGGTCCTTCAGAGAGAATTTTCATTTGCTTCTTTTAGGTTTATGAGAACTACTATTCTAGAGTCACTCTAAATTAAATGTTCAGCAAGAGATTTCTCCAGTTCTCTCAGGTAGTGTGAATTCAGACTGCAAATATCCATAAAGTCCGGGTTCTGGTTTTTTATATTTATTTATTTATTTTAATTTTTTTTTTTAATTTCAGCATATTATGGGGGTACAGAGGTTTAGGTTACATATGTTGCCCTTCCACCCCTCCCCCCCAAGTCAGAGTTTCAAGTGTGTCCATCCCTCGGATGGTGCGCATTGCACTCTTTGTGTATGCGTATATCCGTCCCCTCCCCCCTGCCCGACATCCAATAGATGTTATTCTTATATGTGCACTTATGTGTTGATCAGTTAATACCAATTTGATGGTGAGTACATGTGGTGCTTGTTTTTCCATTCTTGGGGTACTTCACTTAGTAGAATGCGTTCCAGCTCTATCCAGGAGTATACAAGAGGTGCTATATCACCATTGTTTCTTAAAGCTGAATAGTACTCCATGGTATACATTTACCACATTTTATTAATCCACTCATGTATTGATGGACACTTGGGTTGTTTCCACATCTTTGCAATTGTGAATTGTGCTGCTATAAACATTCGGGTGCAGGTGTCTTTCTTACAGAGTATCATTTGTTCTTTTGGGTAGATGCCCAGTAATGGGATTGCTGGATCAAATGGTACTTCTACTTGTATCTCTTTAAGGTATCTCCATATTGCTTTCCACAGAGGTTGCACTAGTTTGCAGTCCCACCAGCAGTGGATGAGTGTTCCTATCTCTTCGCATCCACGCCAACATTTATTGTTTTGGGACTTTTTGATAAAGGCCAGTCTCACTGGAGATAAGTGATATCTCATTGTGGTTTTGATTTGCATTTCCCTGATGATGAGAGATGTTGAGCAATTTTCATATGTTTTATGGCCATTATTCTGTCTTCTTTTGAAAAGTTTCTGTTCATGTCCTTTGCCCACTTTTTGATAGGGTCGTTTGATTTTTTCTTGTTGATTTTCCTGAGTTCTAAGTAGATGCTAGTTATCAGCCCTTTATTGGATTTGCAGCGTGCAAAAATTTTCTCCCATTCTGTAGGTTGTCTGTTCGCTCTTGTGACAATTTCTTTGGCTGTGCAGAAGCTTTTTAATTTGATCAGGTCCCATTTATTTATTTTGGTTGTTGTTGTGATTGCCTTTGGGGTCTTCTTCATAAATTCTTTGCCCAGGCCAATGTCTAGAAGAGTATTTCCAACATTTTCCTCTAGAATTCTAATAGTTTCACTCCTTAGGTTTAAATCTGTTACCCAGCATGAGTTGATTTTTGTGAGAGGTGAAAGGTGTGGATCCTGATTCAGTCTTCTACATGTGGCTATCCAGTTTTCCCAGCACCATTTATTGAATAAGGATTCTTTCCCCCAGTGTATGTTTTTGTCTGCTTTGTCAAAGATTAGATGGCTATGTGAGGATGGTCTTATATCTGGGTTCTCAGTTCTGTTCCACTGGTCAATGGCTCTATTTTTGTGCCAGTACCAAGGTGTTTTGATTACTACAGCCTTACAATAAAGTTTGAAGTCTGGTAAATTGATACCTCCCATTTGGTTTTTATTGCCTAGAATTGTTTT
>RJWJ010033053.1:0-18149 GCA_004363605.1 Indri indri
CTTTAAATTCTCAGGCAACAGGCATGTGGCTAGAGTCCAAGGAATTTGTGTTTGTAAATCTTTCATTAGTTGATAATGTAGTCTAAAAAGTCTTGGTGTTCACTGAATTTTTTTATGTATTTTGCCACATGCAAACAGCATGAGTGCTTATTTTCCATATTGACTAAACAGTTCAAAGAAAATGAGACAAGGAGCAAGATAATGATTGTAGTTACCCAAGAGTTACAAAAGTCTGGATTTTCGGTAAAGCAATGGTCTGAAAAGACCTACTTTCATTAAAAGAAACACTAGTCAATGGGCACACTTATAACTTTGACTCAAATGCTACAAAATCGATATATGTAACCAACACATTTGCACCCCCATAATATTCTGAAATTTTAAAAAAAGTGGTAGGAGTGATGGTTACCACAATACCCCCATTCATCATAACAGTATGGCTGCTGAAAAAAATAGATGTATCATGGTGATGATAATAATTTATCATTAAAAAAAAAAAGAAACACTGGTCATTGAAAGAAGTAAGTGGCTCCCTGTGAGAAGTATTTATAAAAGTGTATTTAGAGGTTACCAATGGGGATAAAGTAAAAATAGGCTAGACAGCCCTTCTGAAGGAGAAGTGTCCTTGTTGATGTAGGAGACTATCTGAGGAAGACTAATTCTAGGGAACTTGCAGAGAATGAGAGCTGTAGCCAGTTACTATGATGTTAGACCAGATAGCTCAAAGGACTATCAATGGAAACTATAACAGTGTTTCTTCAGACCTGGGAGGTGAATGATGGCTCAGGTATGAAGCAATATTCTTCTAAGGCAAAGGCATGTTTAAGAAGTCTCGGTCCTTATCAGAGTTGAATCCTAGAAAATAAGAATTATATAACCCAAATATCCCAAATTTTTCCAGTTGGTGGAATGAGATCACATGAATACTAGTCTCCAAATTTCATCAGCTGCAAGCCCTCATCTGCTCACAGAGGAATTTAACCCTCTTCTGAAGACTCTCTAGTTATTTCTGGCTGTCCTCAGCAGGGTGGTTTACCACATGTGCTTGTAAAAGTTCACTCACATTTTTATACTCCAGCCTACTAGTCAAGGCACCTTGTCACTGCATCTGCTGCAGATGCCCTTTGAGCAAACATCATTGCCTATATCTAGGCAGTTGGCTCCCACATTTCCCAAAGGTTCCAGTCCTCGAGGTACTGGGATCTAGGCCCCTCACCAAAGTCTATGAAAATTTTGTCACGTTGGCCCTGAACAGCATTATTTGATCAGAATTACAGAAAGTCCTTCATGAATACAGTTCCCTCAGCTTTTGACTACATACTCTCCTCCCTACCAGGTCTCAAATCCAAAGGGCCAGCCAGAGCATCAACATTCTACCATACCTTCTATTCTTTCCAGCTTTCTCTCTCTTCTTCTGTGTGCTCCAGTGAAAAACAATAAACAAAACCAACTTATCACTCCTCCCTCAGCCCAAACCCCAAAGTCTCCATGTATGTAGACTTATGCAAATGAGTAAAGGAAGAGATGGGAGAAGTGTCACCCAGTTTCTCTCAGACAAGGTTCTAGCACTAACTTCAGCCCAGCCAAGACATTCTGTTACACATGTAATAAAATATAGGTTATGTTTCCCTTAGAGCTGGGTGGGAATAGGAATAGCGAATCAAAGGAAGGAAACAGGAAAGAGTGGTATAAAAGGAATCATCAGGCCGAGCATGGTGGTTCGCACCTGTAATCCTAGCACTCTGGGAGGCCGAGATAGGAGGATCACTTGAGCTCAGGAGTTTGAAACCAGCCTGAGCAAGAGCAAGATCCTGTCTCTTCTAAAAATAGAAAACATCAGCCAGGTGTGGTGGCGCGTGCTTGTAGTCCCAGCTAATCAGGAGGCTGAGGCAGGAGGATGGCTTGAACCCAGGAGTTTGAGGTTGCAGTGAGCTATGATGATTCCACTGCACTATGCCCAGGGCAACAGAGTGAGATTCTGTCTCAAAAAAAAAAAAAAAAAAAAAAGGAACCATCACTTTGGAAAGAGGATTAAACCTTGAAAGAGTCAGTGACCCCACTTGTCTTTCTTCCTTACTGCTATTTTTCATTTTTTCAGGCTTAATTTCAATATTGGGTCAAACTCTTTTGTTCCTTCATATTTAGACCCAGAGGAAGACAGAAATTAGTATTCGTGGCTTAACAACTGCTAGTTAAGATTTTCACAAATCACAAAATGCTATAAAAAGTGATTAATAATGTTGGGTTTGGCAAATCTCTTTGCCTTAAAATAATTCCATTTTACATCTGCAGTTGAAGCCTTCTGTTCCATAAATCAGTGGAATATCTTTTCAGGGCAAAGCGGCCTTAATATTAAGACAGTATCACTCTCAAACTATGGTTATTGCAACAGTGATGAAGGGCAAATAGTGCTTTTTAGTGCCATATCAGTATTAAGATTTTCAAACTGAAAGAAAACCAAGTAGTTGAACTATTACCCCATGCCTTGAAGTAGAAGAATTTACAGACTTGATTTGTTAGACAGGGTTACCCATGGGGGAAATGACATTGAACCTCGCTTCAACTGGTATGTTGTGAATAGACAGACAAAAGTGGAGAGGAGGAAAACTCTAGAAGTTGTGGGTCAGGAAAAAGGAGAACTTAAAGTTGTAAGAAGAATCCTTGAACATTAAGAGTTGCTGACAACATGGAGGAGAACCTGGAGTTGGTAAAAACATTGTAAAGGGTAGAAAGTGCTATAATGAGAAAGCAAATGGCTAGAATGACCTAGAACAATGATGCTCAATTGAGAGAGATTTTGCCCTCTAGGGGACATTTGGCAATATCTGAAGACATTTTTCTAAAATAAACTTAAAAATTTTAGAGTTACAAAAAAGTTGCAACATAGTACAAAGATTTCCCTATACCTCCACTCAGTTTCCTCTATTGTTAACATCTTAAATTAGTATGATATATTGTTACAAGGAACAAATATTGACACATCATTATTAGTTAAAGTTTATACTTTATTCAGATTTCCTTAGTGGGTACCTAACGCCCTTTTTCTGTTTCAGGAACCTATCCAGAAAACTGCATTGCATTTAATTGTCGTGTCTCCTTAGACTTCTCTTGGCCTTAATGGTTTCTTAGACTTTCTTTGCTTTTGATGACCTTGACAGTTTTGAGGAGTACTGATTAGGTATTTCATAGAATGTCCCTCAGTTAGGATTTGCCTGATGTTATTCTCATGATTAGATGGGGTTTATGGGATTTGGGGGGAAACGCCACAGAGGCGAAGTGCCATTCTCATCATGTCATACCTAGGGCTATCAATGACATCGCTGATGATATTAACCTTTTGTCCAAGATAGTGTTTGTGTGGCTTCTCCATTGTAAATTTATTTTCCTGCCTTTCCATACTCCCCTCTTTGGAAGCAAGTCACTATGTGCTGCCGTCACTTGAAGGATCAGAAGTTATACTCTACCTCCTTTAGGGGGGCTATCTACAAATCACTTAGAATTCTTCTGTGTGGGAGACTTGTCTCCTTTCCTGTATGTACAATATTTATTTACCCATCATTTCTTTACATCAGTATGGACTCCTGGATATTTATTACAGACATTTTTTTTTATTTTTGCAAGAGGGTGTTATGGAAAAACTCCTCAAAACATGTTTTCCTCTGCTCTCACACCACAACAATCAACAACACAGAATACTTACTTCTGTAACCAAACATGGAGATATTTTTCCCCACGCACCAAACAGAAGACACCAGTCGGGTGTCCTCTAATTTAATTCATAAATTCTTTGCCTAGGCCAATGTCCATAAGAGTTTTTACAACATTTTATTCTAGAATTCTTATAGTTTCATGCCTTAGGTTTAAGTCTGTTATCCACCATGAGTTGATTTTTGTGAGTGGTGAGAGATGTGGATCCTGTTTCAGTCTTTTACGAGTGGCTATCCAATTTTCCCAGCACAATTTATTGAATAGAGATTCTTTCCCCCAGTGTATGTTTTTGTCTGCTTTGTCAAAGATCAGATGGCAATGCGAGGATGGTTTTATATATCTGGGTTCTCTATTCTGATACATTGGTGTATGTCTCTGTTCTTATTCTAATACCATGCCGTTTTGTTTACTATAGCCTTGTAGCATAGCTGGAATTCTGGTAAATTGATGCCTCTCGATTTGTTCTTTTTGCATAAGGTTGCTTTGGTTATATGGGGAAAATATGAAATATTTTTAAATAATCATTTATGGTTTTATTTTAATTTTTTTCTGTTTTTTTATTCTTTTTTTTCCATTTAAACAGCAGTGATCTGCACATTTATGGTTTTAATGCTACATCATTTAGGAACACACTATATAGTATGCAAATGTTAGATCATAAAATGATTATTTGTGTTATATCACATGTAAATGAATAATTTATTCAAGTAAGTATGAATTTAGTGTTTATTTTTTTAAAAATAATTAAAATTTTATTCCTAGTTTTTGCCTATTTAAGAGAAACAGAAAAACCCTTGAGGACAGATAAAAACATTGATGCTATAGTAAAACAAATGAAGCTGTTAGGTTTTAGGACTTAGGATCTCAAGCAGATACAGAAGACATTTATTCTTAGAAAATAAGCCAAGATAGATGAGCAAGAAAAACACCTCATAACTCATCAAACACAAAGTTTACCCTAAGGGCACTTGGTTTACTCAGTTTTATTTTCTGAGATTAATATTATTATTCACAGTATTTTTTCTGATGCTTCATTACATGAATTTTTGGAAAAATTGAAAGTTTACAATCTTCTGTTTCATTCTTTCAATGCAGATTATTTTTTATAATGATTTATTGAAGTGAAATTCAAATAAGAAAAATTACTCATTTATAAGCAATTTAGTGGTAATTAGTACAGTCACAATGTTGTGCAGCCATCACCTCTATCTAGTTTTAAAACATTTCCATCTCTCCAATGTAAAACTCCTTACCCATTAAGCAATATCTTCCCTCTCCTTATCTCGTGGCATCTACCATTCTGCATTCTGTCTGTATGAATTTATTTTAGAGATTTCATATAAATGGAATAATACAATAAGTGATCTTTTGTGTCTGGCTTCTTTCACTTGGCACACTATTTTCAAGGTTCATCCATGTTGTAGCATGTATCAATACTTCAGTCCTTTTTATGGCTGAAAAATATTCCATTGTATGGATATACTAAATTTGTTTGCATGGTTATCTGCTAATAGACTCTTTCCACCTTTTGGCTCCTGTGAATAGTGCTGCTATGGAACATTGTGTGTACATGTATTTATCTAAGTACCTGTTTTCAATTGTTTTGGGCATATACTTAGGAGTGGAATTGTTGGGTTATATGGTAACACTATGTTTAACTTTTTGAGGAACTGCTGAACTGTTTTCCATAGCAGCTGTACCATTTTGCATTCCTGCCAGCAATGTAGGAGGATTCCAATTTCTCCATATCCTTGCCAACACTTGTTATTTTCCGGTGGGTTATTATTATTATAGCCATTGTAGTGGGTGTGAAGTGGTACCTCACTGTGGTTTTAATTTGCATTTTCCTAATGACTAGTGATGCTGAGCATCTTTTCAAGTTTTTTTTTTTTTTGTCATTTTCCATGTCGATTATTTCTTACTTTGGAGTATTTCTGAACTTTCACAATTTCTTTTATATAGTACAGAAGATGGAAATATCAGGAGCAAACAAGAACGAGAATGCTAGTGTTACAAAATTATATTTGGCAGATGCCCTAAATGTCTTCCTGGCCCCAGCCCTTGAGAGTGTCACATTTTCCACAACACTTGGAAGTTCCTTTCTGATATCAAGTCTACAGGCCTGGAATATTTGCTGATATAGTTAAATGAAATAGCAAGAATGTCATAAAAGACAAGAAATAAAAAAAAAACAATAGTAGGTGGGGCAAGCTGACTATCAGTTCCATGAACTAATTGGGTACAGAGGAGCTTGCAACCTGGAGTGGACCTCTGTAGAGAGATAGATTGATCACATGCAGAGAATCGACAAATGTATTGGAAAAGTGTGAGTTTTCCTTAAATTATGTAAAAAAGAAGAAACTATCTTTCCCTTTAAAAATTCCACTTGCTTCCTCAGGCATGTTCCACAAAAATTGAACAGATCATATTTTCCTGTTTTCCTTAGATATTCCTGATGGTTTTGTATCCAAGCACATCAAGGCACTTTAATAAACGTGGCTATGATAATTTCGTTTATGGTTAGATCGTAAAAGCTCTAGGAAATTGCTATGGGGTAGGCAACATGGCAAAGTGGGATGAGCATTGAATAGAGAGTCAGGAGATCTGTGTTTCAGTGCCCAGTTCGGAAATAACTAGTTTTGTTACCTTGGGTAAATTACTTAACCTCTTGTAACCCCAGTTTCCTCATTTCTAAATAAATAAATGACTGGATTCTAGATGATCTTTAAAGTCCTTTACAGCTCTAAAATTCTATTTGAGAAGTTCATGTGTTAGGTATTTTAAATTTCATAGGCAAATGCATATTCTTTCTTTGTTTACATGTACAGAAAATAAAACTTTTGTCTCAGTCAAACTTCTACCAACTAAGAAGAAGCCTCAAGGACATAGCCTTCGAAGTATTAAAGCCATACTCCCTTTTACGTACTAGCCAAGTACACTTGTATGTGAGATCATCTGCCCTCTGCCCAGAGGTTTCTTAATCTATGTTTTGCAATGTGTGTCATAGATGTTTGTTTATCAAACATTATGCAACTGGTTCAGACAGGACATAGCACTACTTCCTACTCAGTGGCTAAAACATTTCTCATCTTTAGAATTTTTCCAGTCTTTCATTAGGTAACTTCTGTGATCTCAAATAAGGACATCTTGACTTTTACTTAATTTGATGATGTGTTTTATTTTCTATGGGAAGGTATTGGGTTTTGAAACTTCCCTTTTTTTTGCACTTGTAAGAAAATTCATAATAAATGGTGAGGTGATTCTACTCTGCCACCATTGGGGTCTCTTCTTCCAGGTCTTCTAACATAGGCCCCAGACAGCTCTGGGTCATCTGATTGACAGGAGCGTACATTTGGCAACTTTAGTCTCTTATGAAGAGTCAGGAGCATAAGATCTACTTGGGAAGGGTTATGTTACATTTAGGTACGGCACAACATAAGCTTTTTCATAATCTTGGGATTAAAATAAAAAGCCAATGGAAAGGGAAAAGCTGGTCATCTCGGATAAGTGTAGCTGAAATGGTCTTTTTTTGTTTTGTTTTGTTTTGTTTTTGAGATGGAGTCTCTCTTTGTTGCCCGGGCTAGGGTGAGTGATCCTCCTGCCTCACCCTCCCAAGTAGCTGGGACTACAGGCGCTCACCACCATGCCTGGCTAATTTTTTGTTTCTTTTTTTAGTTGGCCAGTTAATTTTTTCTATTTTTAATAGAGACAGGGGTCTCACTCTTGCTCAGGCTCTTCTCTAACTCCTGCACTCAAGCAATCCTCCCACCTCAGCCTCCAAGAATGCTAGGATTACAGGCGTGAGCCACCACTCCCGCCCACTGACATGGTCTCAACATTAGTATTAGTATTTATATCCAATTTTAGAGATTTTCCCACCTTGAACACTGTAGCAGATAAAGGCTCTATCAAAGTTCACTATCAGATAACTTTATCAGGGAACTGATCCAATCTGCATTATCTGAAGACCTGATTTTGATATTTTTATTACCTGTTGGCTATTTCTTTTTTGTTAATTTACAAGCATACTTTGCAGCAGTGCTTTTCTTGTGCATCTGTATTTACTCTTTCTTTCAGCCTTAGGTTAGCTTGTTAATTTCCAAAGAAGTAGCAACTTCTGTAATGCTGAGAAACAGGCTAGAGTATGGAGTGTAGGGGAGAGAGGTGTGTTTGAAGCCGAAGGTCTTTTATGGTTTGTTTTTGAGATTGGGTCTCACTCTGCCACCCAGGCTAGAGTGCAGTGGCATGAGCATAGTTCACTGTAGCCTCAAACTCCTGGGCTCAAGTGATCTTCCTGCCTCAACCTCCTGAGAATCTAGGACTACAGTTGTGCACCACCACACCCAACTAATTTTTAAATTTTTTTTAGAGATGGGGTCTTGCTATATTGTCCAGGCTAGTCTTGAACTCCTGGCTTAAGTGACCCTGCAAAGTGCTGGGATTAGAGGCATAAGCCTAAACATTTTAAATGAAAGCTAATTAAAGAATGAGATTGTATTTTTTGTCTATCAGATTGGCAAGATTTTTAGATTGATAATATTCAATTTTGGCAAGAATATGAAGAAATTGGCATTTGTGGCCATCCGTGGTAAATAAAAAGAAAAAAAAAGAAATTGGCATTTGTACACTGAGTGGGAGTGTAAATTGGTTTGGCCCTTTTAAAGACAATATGGCAATATCTTTCAAAATTTAAAGTGCACGTACTCTTTAGCATCACTTCCATTTACTGAGCTCTACTATACAGAGAAACTTGAACAAATACACAAATATATATGCACAGGGATGTTAACTGGAGTATAATTTTTAATAGTGAAAAATTAGGCAGAAATCCTGAATGTTCATCAATAGAAATATGGTTAATATACCATGGTACATCCATACTATGTACTACTGTATAATAGTAAAAAAAGAATGAAGTATAATTATTCAGATATCTACATAAAACACAATGACATGAAATGATGTCTGTGATATATTAAGTGAATAAAAGCAATTTGCAGTGTAATATGCATAATACTTTCTTGTTTTGAAAAAATAAGTATATGTGACCATATATATGTGCAGTAAACATTGGAAAGATCCGTACCAGACAATTAATAGCTGTTATCTTTGCAGAGGGGCAGCAGAGATTCCTTAACTTTATATACTTCTATTTAAACAAAAGAAGTGTACATGCACTTCTTTTTTTTTTAAGCCAGTCGAATTTAGCAGTGGGGGGGTTGTTTACCAACTTTCGTGACACTAATGTTAATAAGTTCTGATAACCTACGGGGGGCGGGGGTGGCTCACGCCTGCAATCCTAGCACTCTGGGAGGCGAAGGCTGGAGGATCACTCAAGGAGGTCAGGAGTCCAAGTTCTGATAACCCACTACCATCGGATCAGCCAACGCACTTCTTTTGTAATAAAGATAATAATATAAAGACAATCAATGAAAAAGTGGGGCTTACTGAGTGAAAATTTGCCTTACAGACAGCCTTTCAGGAATGTATTTAGTCCATGTACAGTGACAGGACAAAGAGTATGGACACCTTCACACAGGGCCTAATTTGCACCATGACTCAAGAAGACTACAGTCATAGGGGAGGACTCAAGCTGATCTAGATCGTGATACCTAAATTTTTGCCCTGCGGCAACATTAGATTTGTTGAACTATTTCATAAATGCCATTGAAATTAGCTTGTTGAAAGGTGAGGTTAGCCATAGATTCTGAAAGCTGACTGTGTAGATGGTCTGGACGAGATACATATAATAGCTAAAAATGACTTTCTTAAAATCTATGGTTCACCTTCAAGGTATTTGCTATAAATGTCTTCTCATGGTAGAGGTTCACCTTTGGTCTAATATAGAAGTAGGATGTCCCAAACGAGACTTTGCTTCTCTTGTAGGTGGGTTGGTGGGTTTATGCGATGATGAGATGGACACGCGAAATGTTACTTATTCAGCCATATGCATATTTTCCTCTGAAATAATAATAGAATCTACCTCGTAGGCCTGTTGTGAGGGTTAAATAAATTAATATATATAATGCATTTGGGGCAGTACCTGGCACATAGTAAGAGCCCAGTAAATGGTGGCTTTTATTATTCAAACATATTAATAAAGCTTTTTTTTTCTTAAGACAGAGTCTGACTCTGTCATCTAGGCTAAAGTGCAGTGGCATCATCGTAGGCTCACTGCAACCTCAAACTCCCGGGCTCAAGCGATTCTCCTGCTTCAGCCTCCTGAGTAGCTGGGACTACAAGCGCGCACCACCACGCCCAGCTAATTTTTGTATTTTTTATAGAGATTGGGTCCTGCTCTTGCTCAGGCTGGTCTTGAAGTCTAACTCCTGACCTCAAGCAATCTTCCCACCTCGGCCTCTCAGAGTGCTAGGATTGATTACAGGCATGAGCTACCATGCCCAGCCTAAAGATTTCTTTTTTCTTTTTCTTTTTTCTTTTTTCTATTTTAAGGACACTGGAAGAGACTAAAGATTTCTATTTGAATAATAATAACTTGGCCTGGATCCAAGTGTCATATAAGGTCCAAGTGAAGCACACAGTTTTACTACAGCATTTTTTGTTTTTTGACACAGAGTCTCGCTTTGTTGCCCAGGCTAGAGTGAGTGCTGTGGCATCAGCCTAGCTCACAGCAACCTCAAACTCTTGTGCTCAAGTGATCCTCCTGCCTCAGCCTCCTGAGTAGCTGGGACTATAGGCCGGAGCCACCACACCCAGCTAATTTTTTCTTTCTATTTTTAGTTGACTGGCTAATTTTTTTTTTTCTATTTTCAGTAGAGACAGGGTTTCGCTCTTGCTCAGGCTGGTCTCGAACTCCTGACCTCAAGCGATCCTCCCGCCTCGGCCTCCCAGAGTGCTAGGATTACATGCGTGAGCCACCATACCCGGCCTTATTACAGCATTTTAGTTTGAAGAAAGATTGCTTTGAATAAATATCCAAAGGTCTAAGCAGAGTGAATATTTAGGTATAATTATGGGGTTTGTCAATTTCTCAGAAGGCATTAGCAAAGGGAATATTTGGAGGATTGAAAGGAATGGGAATTGGCTGGGAGGTCAGACAGTGATTAGTGAATGAAGTGGCTGTAGATCACCTGTCAAGGACTTTAGCCCTTGGCTTTAAAGGAAGTCACTCAATAAGTTGGAGAATCTGGAGAAAGACTTCTGGTTCTAGTTTCCTTTTTTCTCTTCTGTAAAATGAGGAGGTTGGACTTGGTAATTAATAGCCATCATTTTCTCCACACTTGCCATAAATTAGGCATAATATGAGCATGATTTCATTTAATCTTCCCTCAGAAGAGCCTTATGAGTGAGGTACCATTATTATCCCCAATTTACAGATAAAGAGGCTGAGGCTCAGAAAGAGGTTATGTAAGATAGTCTAGGGCAATTGGCCTAAGTCCAAAGTTCATATGGTTTCCATCCTGCTATCCTGCCTTTAAGTGGCCTCCCCAGTTGTAATAGTCGATTCTGAGTAAGAAGCATTTTAAAGTTTTATTATTTTACTGGTCTTTTAAGAATAGGACATATTGGAATCTTTTTGTATGTAAAAGGGAAAGGGTAATAAAGAGACATTTAAGGCGAGTTATGATGTTGACGACCTATCCTTTTTCCTAACATTACTGGCCAGAATCACTACAGAGAATGGGCAAAAATATACCATAGGTAACTTTCTTGCGCATTTGTGACAATCACAGTGCATTTTACTTGCTCCTGGCCTTATGGATAATAGGAATATTTTGGTCTTTTTTTTCCTTCTTTGGGACGATTGCTAAAGCAATTTTCAAGGATAACTGGTGAGTTTCATGGGAGAAACTGAAATTAAGTTTCATTAAAACCCTGCTTGGATTTTTATTCGGACTGCACTGACTCGATAGATTAATTTGGGAAGACCTGACTCTTTACAATGCTGTGTCTTCCTATCTGGGTGCAGTAGACGTCTTCCCGTTTGTTTTGGTTTTTTAGTTAATTAAAAAACCTGTATAACATACCAGAATGAAAAGAAAAGGTTATTTTGAAAAGATGAATCACTTCTCAAAAACAGTATTTAGATCTAGCTACTGTGCCTTTGACCATTTTTGAAAGGAGTAGCTTAGGTTATTATTTATGTTCACAGTGAGATCATCTTCCAAGGTTTCTGATTTCACCAGTTGTTTCACACAAGCCACTAAAGACAATATTTGGCCTGGTTATTGGGTCTGCAAAAAATAAAGTGTGTTAATGATGAAGCCTAACACAACTTGTCTATGCAAATATTATTATGGAGTCCTGCTGTTCGTATTGTAGTTGGACCGCAGGAAAAAAATATTATTCTACAAACCTGTGAAGTTTAACACGCAAAGGCTTGTGACGAAGTCAATGAAGAACAGTTGTTTTCTGCCCTTCCATAAATAACTAATGCCAAGAGCAGCCTGGCTATCCGTTTCAGCTTCTTGTTACAGAAGAGTAAAAGGGGTACGGTCTAAGTATCAGTGCCTGCTAACAGAGCAGTCCTGCTAAATTCTATTTTGCTTCTAATGGTTTAATTTTCACGCTTTCAGTGTGTTTTATGTTGTATTTTGAATCTGTCAATTGCATTGTACATTTCCCTAACTCTTCCATTTTCATATGTTTATTCCATTTCTAATTGGATTGGTAGTTCTAGGTAGGATTCATTCCCAAGGGAGCCTAATTGTAGTGGCAAGCACCCTGGTCTAAGAGTTATGACAAGTGTGGTAGGAAATCCAGGCTCTGTTACTATAAATAGTTAGTTGCGTGACTGGACAAGTCATTTAACCTGCATTTGTTTATCTGTAAAAGAGGGATAATAATACCCCGTCTTCCTAACTAGTAAACAACAGTGCAAATGTTCTCTCTAAAATGTAAGATAGCTGCTTGGGAAATGTTTTGCTCAGGGCAATAGTTCTTGGAAGGTTTCTGATGATGAGAAATTAAACAAGGTTTGTTTTGACCCTGAAAAAGTGAAAAAGGAAAAGCTGGAAATAGTGTGGATACACTTGGTTTCCTTTCTGCAGATGTAGCTCTTCTTTCCTCTTTATCCTGGGTGCGGTTAAATGTGGAGGAAAAGGTGAGCTATGGTAGATAATAAAGATAGCCCTAACTGTGTGCACTAAGGCATAGCTTAAGTGATAATGATCTTGAAAATTCAAATGGTTTCTTGATCTGATAAATATATCTATATCGTGCACACATGTACATATGTGTGTGTGTTTATAGATACACACATACAAACAAAAACTGGTAGTTTCAGGCTCTAGCGATTTCTTTCCTTTATATACTACAGAGTTGGAGGAAATTTGGTAAGCTGAGGACTCAGTTTTCAGAGGAAATTACTTAATTGAAAATGTCTGGGCCAAGAGACTGATAATAAAGGAGACTGGCAAAAGTACTCTTTAATTACAAGTTCTTTTTCATCTTGGTCCAACGGATTGATTTACGTGCCACACTGGGTCTGTATTGTGTCTGTATTTTAATTCCACAACTAGACGCTACGTATGTTGAGGGCAGGGATGATCATTTCTTCAATTTCTTTTGTGTTAACCCTACTTTAGATGACAGTGCTCTATATACTATAGGTATACAGTGAATTACATAGCTGACAAATGATTGCTTATTTATGGTATTACAACAATAGTTCGTAAAACAAAGATGACAATTTAATTCCTTGTTTGAAGTCCTGAGCTTTCTAGGTCAATCTTGAAAAAGAAGCTACATGGCTGCCTTAGTAATATTTATAGGTATCTTATAATATATGTAAGTGGGTATGTTGGAAATTGAACGATAGTATGGCTTTAAAGTAGTAACACACAAAAAGCTGTAGCTTTGTGCTCTCAGCCAACCACCTATAGTATCATCTGGGATGCTTATTAAAAATTCAACTTTCTCAGGCCCCCCCCCCAGATCTTTTTTTTTTTTTTTTTTTGAGACAGAGTCTCTCTCTGTTGTCCAGGCTAGAGTGCCGTGGCATCAGCCTAGCTCACAGCAACCTCAAATTCCTGGGCTCAAGCGACCCTCCTGCCTAAGCCTCCCGGGTAGCTGGGACTACAGGCACATGCCACGACGCCGGGTCTCCGTTTTGCTCAGGCTGGCCCACCCAGATCTGAATCAAAATATCTGGAGGTTGTAGCTCCAGGTACCCACATTTAAACAGATGATTCTGATGCACACTGAAGTTTTAAGAACTACTCTAGCCTGTAATCTGAGGTGGTGAGGTATTTATGTGTGTATACACACACAACCGGTAATTCTATGGGAAAATGGAAAATAGCAAGTGAAGTGAAATGTCCATTACTAGCAGGAAGAAGCAGCTAGTCCACCATTATGCATCAGGGAACTGGAAGAATACTTGAGATTTATTTCTTTTGGTAATATATTCTTGGCAGTTTGTCATGGCTCATTTGCAATTACGGCCTGAACCTTTTGAAGTTCTGAGACAGTTCGCTGAATTTTATTTTTAACAGCGATTTCTTGAATCTCTTGGGAACAGCATTTGTAGGACTGACTTATAAGCAACGATGAGGGCAAGATGTCACAGTGCTGCGGTGACTTTTATCAGTTGGGGGCTCTTTTGCCATTACACTGTGGTGGAAATGGAAGTCATAGCGTGAAAACCCTGCATTCTTGCGATATTTTATGAGTGGGAGGGAGCGGGGATCTTAACGGAGTGAGAAGCAAGATAAACGGATGAGAGGCATAAGCTCAGGCTTACAGGAACGGATGCCTTTAGTCAAAGAGTGTTAAGCTATCTCTCTCTCTAAAGGAAGAGCAGATAAGTCCAAAGATGAGTATCTTTAAAGGGCAGCTGGAAGATGACCCTAGGGAAACTTTCATCCTGAGGTGGAGTCCTTGGGAGCGACTGCAGGTGCGGGAGTGATCCCGTTCAGCACCTCTCTGCAATTAGACACAAGGACCTTCCGAAACACATTGGCCGGCAAGCCCGGCAGCAGCGAATCGCAAGCGGGAGCAACAACCTGCCGTTAGCCGCCTCGGCGTCCCCGCAGCACCCCTCCCTAGCGCCTGGAAGCCCGCTCGGCCCCGCCTTTTCGGCTGACGTCCCCGGCGAGCGGGGGCGGGCGCGTGGGTGGGCTGAGCCGTCTGCCGCCCGCGATTCGGCTGGCTCAGCCGCACCACCGCGCGCCCCCGCTCCGCCCGCCCCTCCGGGCGCGTCTTTTCCGGGCTCGCGCCGCGCCCCGCCTCTGCCAGCCGTCCGGGTGCGCGCGCGCCGCTGCGGCTTTTTCTCCGGCCTCCGCGGCGCGCCCCTCCTCGCCACAGCGCTAGCGGGCACGCTGCTCCTTTCTGCGAGCTTCCGAGTGTCAGGCGCCGGCCAGCTGCGAAGACGCGAGGGGCAGCGCCTCCGGTGAGTAACTGCGGCCGGGTAGGCTGAGGCCCCGGCACCCCTGCCCTGGCAGTATCAGGGCCCCGTCTCCAGCGGGACTAGCGTACCTCACCTGAGCCGTGAGGAGGCTGGGTGGGCATTCTGGTTCCCGGAATCGGCTCGCTTTCTTCTTGAGCCGGGGCCGTCTATCCGCCTGCCTTCCCTGGGATCGAGGAGATTCCCGAGGTCACTGTATCTGTTCCTTTCCTGGAGTCTGGGGTCCTCGGGACCCTGGCCTGCCTCTTCCTGCCCCTTACCATACCCCAAGGGCCAGAAGCCATCTTCCTGATCGGGGTACTGGGCTTTGCCATGACCCTTTCGAGAGGAGCCCATCAAGTGCTTGCTAGACCTCCAAACGACCTTTAGGGCGCCCCTAGACCTCAACTCCATTTTGTCCCCTCCCAGTTCTATCACTGAGGTCCGGGGAGTCTCTGGCCCTAGAAGCATCCGCCCTCTCGAATTTGAGGGATGCCCTTGCTTCCTATATCTTCCTACCTTCCGTACCTTTGGGTATTTTAGAAAACAGCTGGATTCTGGCGAAGCATGCTCTCCTTAACCCCCGGTCTTTCTATCTACATCCCTGCCTTCAGTAGGTGCTATATATTTGGTACTAGCCTTATTCACTTCTCTTCTTCTGATTCGAGTGCCCGAAAGAACTGTGGCTGATGTCTATAGACATAGAAAAATCTAGGAGAATATGATTCATTGCCTAACCCCATCAAGGGGTTACATATTTTAAATAAGACGTCATTTCTCTTCCCTCCGGCATCTCCTCCTTCAAAGGCAGTTTTTTCACCCTCTTGAAATTAATTTGGTCTATTCGCTTTTTTCACCTTGAAAAAAAGGTCAATTGTTGCCCTGAGATACGACAGGGAGATGCAAAATAAGGGTAAATAGCATTGACATGAATCCCATTGAAAAAGTAAGCGGTTTGCTTTATTGGTTAATGGTTTAATCAATGCCTCAGTTTTTTCTTTTGCAAAAATAAGGATGTTGGACTAGAGCATAACTAAGGTTCTTTCTGGTGTTTTGATTCTAGGACCTCTAAATTCATGCTTAGTAACTAACATGTTGGCTGCATAATGCAGATTTAACCTAATTAAAGCCTTATTTCCCATAGTTGCTGTCATTTTAGTTTTTCTTTTATTTTGTCTCTAACAAGAAAGAATTTTAAATGTTCTTGATACATAAAGCAGCAAGTGGAGATTCAATTACAGTACTGCTGATGAACATATCAATCAAGATTTTAACCGTAAGGCCTTCCTTAAATTGTAAAATTGCTCATCTTTTCCATTGAAGCTGCTAAAGTTTAAGACATGTAAGACTCCTGTTAGAATTCCATTTCTACCTCTGCGTAGATGTATGATCTTGAATAAGTCACTTTAGCTATCTTAGTTTTTGCATCTGTAAAGTAAGTGTCATCATGGTTGGCAGAATGATCCATAGGTCCCCCAATTTGAATTCTGTATTTTTATACTGAATATATATATATGAAATGTGATTTGCATTAAGGCTGTGTCATTAAATCCTTTTATACAAGTTGTTTAGAACTTTTTTTCTCAAATTAAGAACTAAGTATTTCTAGCACCAATCTAAATATGCTTAGTTCTTAATTCATCCTGATTACATGAGTTACTCTATGTAAAAATCTATAAATTAGGGAGCATTTTACAAAAGTCAGGTATTGTTGTTAATTTCTGTTTACAAGTGAAATATGTGCTATACCACACTTTTAAAAACACTTGTGACTTTTAAAAATTTGTAAATGAATGTGTATGTACTGCCTTTTAACTGTATTCAGCTAGGAACTTTAAAAGAATAGGCAGCCATCTCTTTCATTTATTCATTCATTCAACTATCTTGTTCCTTCATCTGTCACTTATTTTGTGCCAGGCTCTCAGGATATGATGGTTAAGAAGACCCCTACTAGGCCAGGTGCAGTGGCTGGGGCCTGTAATCCTAGCACTCTGGGAGGCCGAGGTGGGAGGATTGCTTGAGCCCTGGAGTTTTCGGTTGCTGTGAGGTAGGCTGACACCACGGCACCCTAGCCCAGGAAAAGAGTGAGACTCTGTTTCAAAAAACAAAAAAAAAGACCCCTAACTGTACGAGTTTATAGTCTGGGATGATGGTGATGGTGGTGGGGGTTGTGATGAGACAGATGCACATACAGTTTATTAAAAACAACAGTCAAATCAGTGATATAAAATCCTGGGGAAGTTAGGGCCTGTGGCCTCTTGTCAGCGTTGCTTTTTTACCCTCTTCCTTGATGTCCAATTACTGAGCCTTTAGCAAAAATCCAGACTTTTGTAACTCTTGGGTAACTACAATCATTATCTTGCTCCTTGTCTCATTTTCTTTGAACTGTGTAGTCAATATGGAAAATAAGCACTCATGCTGTTTGCATGTGGCAAAATACATAAAAAAATTCAGTGAACACCAAGACTTTTTAGACTACATTATCAACTAATGAAAGATTTACAAACACAAATTCCTTGGACTCTAGCCACATGCCTGTTGCCTGAGAATTTAAAGCAATGGTCTGAAAAGACCTACTTTCATTAAAAGAAACACTAGTCAATGGGCACACTTATAACTTTGACTCAAATGCTACAAAATCAATATATGTAACCAACACATTTGCTGCTTCCATTGGCTGGTCTTATACTGCTTTTTTCCCCCTTTTTTAAAATTTTGAGTTAGTTGTATATTCTCATACAGTTGTAAGAAATAGTACCTTTTATCTAATTTCCTCCAATGGTAACATTGTACATAACTATAATATAACATCACAAACAGGAAATTGGAATAAATACAATCTATCTGCTTTATTCACATTTCACCAGTTTCACATGCACTCATTTGCATGTGTTTGTTTAGTTCTGTGTAATGTTATCACATGTAGATTCATGTGATCACCAAGTCAAGGTACAGAATAGCTGCATCACCACAAGGGTTCCTCATGTTGTCCTTTTATAGCTACAGCCAGCTCCCTCCGTCCCTGATCCCTGGCAACCACTGATCTGTTTTCCATGTATATACTTTTGTCATTTCAAAAGATGCTTTATATAAA